>JAOWBE010175058.1:0-11752 GCA_028566155.1 Quercus phellos | reverse complement strand
TGTATGCTCACTAAACTGTCTTGACTTGTTTTTGAAAAATAAAATCGGTTAGACTTGTTTAGTGTGTGTGTGTGTGTTTTTAGGATCCATGTGCTTGAAATTGCTGTTGAGAGATGTTTTTTAGAGGTTTATATGGTGTTTGGATCATTGGTTGAGTTGCATGTTGGATTACATTCATGTCTGTGTTTTTCACTTCTCGAAAAACTGCTTTTAAAAGCTACCTCAACACCTCCTCGATACCTTGCTGTCTGTTGAGCTTTTTAGGCTTTTTCGTATCGCAATCTCGACAGCTTCTCAATACCTAGTGGATAGATCAAGAAAGCTCCTGCCTCCTCAATAGCTTTTTGACAGTTGGTGGATCGATCGAGTTTCTGTTCTTGCATCTGATGGATTGTTCCTTGACACCTCTTCGATACCTGTATCTGTTGAAGACCATTTCCTCGATACCTTCCTTGACAGCTGTCTCGATACCTCTCGACACCTTCATCTGTTGAGATTTATTGAGGGTCTATTTAAGCTTCCTCGTGCGATTTAACCTTCATTTCGTTCGATCTCTCTCTCTCTCTTGATAGCTCTCTCTTTTTCTCTCCCAAACACTCTCATCTCACTCCAATCTTGATCCTCAAGGTTTCTTCAAGCTTTTTCAAGATTTTCTTCACTTTGTAAGCTTCTTATCTCTCATTATTCATGCATTTCATGTTTTAAAACCTAGGTTTTGGGATTTTTGAAAAATTTTGGGGTTTTTCAAAATTAATGAGTTATTTTTGAAATGTTGGGATAGGTTTACACTTAAAAGTTTAAAATCTCATGCATTGCATCACATTAGCATTATAATAGTATTTTCATGCATTTAGATGTGTGCAATCTATTTGTGTGCTGATAGGTTTGGATTGGGCTGAGCCCATGATGCAATTTGTTTTGCATGTCACATGTTTATGCATTTCTCATGCATACGTACTCTCTTTTCAATATACTTGTTATATTTGAATTACTTGGGACTTTTCTGATTGTCTTTCTTTCTCTCCCTCTCTTTCTGTTTACTTTAGTCGTGTCTATGGCATCTAAGCGTAAATCCACTTCAGCCTAGAACCCTCTTCATTCCGGTGCCTTTTCGTCTTCTGATTCTGCCCCTCCCTCTCTTCGGTTCCGTGATGATGATGCCCACAAGGCATTCTCGGAGAAATTTTCTAGACGAGGTGTTCATTCGGAACGCCAAGTCATACTGGCGGACTTCGCCGACATTGACCTTCCCACTGTCATTCACAGTCAGGAATGGGAGTCACTGTGTGACGTCTCGGTCACTTGTCGTCTCGTACTCATTCAGAAGTTTTACTCCAACATGCACGGGATTGATCGTTCAGAACCTCTCTTCTTTACTCACGTTCGAGGTACACGCATTCCTATCACACCGCAGCTTGTTGCGGATGTGCTTCGAGTTCCTAGGATAGAGTTTCCTGACTATCCTAGTTATGAGCGTCTGCGGACCATGTCCAAGGATGAGCTCATGGCTGCTTTCTATGAGCGCCCTTCTGATTGGGGTGATTGTCAGTTTACACCATGTAGGCCTTTTGCTAAAGGTCCTAAATTCATAAACATGGTGATGACTTTTGCACTCTATCCACTCTCTCACTATAACTCCATCACAGAGCCTCGTGCTCGGTTTTTGTTGTCTCTTCTTAAGCATCTTGCTATAGACTTCCCTTCTCATTTCATTCTTTCTATTATAGATGTTCATCTCGATGCGGTGTCTTGTGATAAGCTTATCTTTCCTTACGCTATCACGAGGATCTTACACCATTTTTCTATTCCTTTTCCTTTTTCCTACCATTTTCCTGTCATGTGTGCCATAGACTACACTAGCGTTAAACATAGTGAGGCGCAGTTTTGGGCGAGGCAGTCGGATTCAGTAGCTCTTCCCTCCCGTTCTGCTCCATCTCAACCCGCTTCCTCCTCTTCTTCGGGTGATGTGACTCTGGGAGACGTCATGGCATAGCTTCAACGCATGGATGCTTGCCTAGATACACTCTCTATAGAGTTGTATTAGGTGAACGTCCGTGTTGGCCGCATTGCTAGACAGCAGGCGACCATGGGTGGATTTGCTCTTGAGGCTACCCCTTCACCACCTCCTCTTATGGTTTCTAATTCTGAGGATGAGGATGATGATGATGGTGATAACGATGATGCTTCGAATGATGATGATGGAGATGCTAGCTCTACTGATAAGCTGTTTACTTAACACTCTTACCTGTTGTCACTCATGACAAAAATGAGGAGTAGTTTTGGTTGGATATGAGAGTAGTCATTCTTAGAGGGAGAGTTAGTATAGGATCATTTTGTTAGGGGGAGTGTTGAGATTTTTTTTTAGGGATGTAGTGAGAATATTATGTATCTTTTCTTTTCTTTCTTTTTTGGATACAGTATTCTTGTACTTTAGGTCTTGTGACCATTTTTACACATACATTGTACTTTTCTTCTTTATATATGTTGATGTATGTTTCTTTCACCTACCCTTACATATGTTGTTTCTTTTCTCTCTTTATACACATATTTCTTATACTTGTATGCAATCTATTATTTCTGTTTTACACAAAGATGCCTTGATGAGTTTTGTTGAAAGTGTTTCAGAAATACAGGTTGTCAAAGTCTGCTTACCATAAACTCTCTTCTTGCAAAACTTTTCAAGAGTTTGTGTTAGGATAGATTTTATTGTATTCAACAAGTGAATATGAGTTTGGTGATTTATGACTTCTTTCATATGCTCATTTGGTTATTGTAGTTTTGTCACGGATTGCCAAAATGGGAGATTGTTAGGTCATATGTGATTCACTTGTTAGGAATATATGTCACTATTTTATGTAATTGGCTTATCCTTTGACAAAACGCACTTTACTTGTATTTTGGTAGATTTATGATATGTTTAAGTACTTCAAGAAACCATGTTTCAAGATCAAGTGTTGAAGCCTTCAAGCCTATCCAAGAAAACAAGCTGAAAGTGCAAAATTACTAAAGCTTAACAGCTAGCATGTGTCAAGATTTAAGGAAGCTGTTCAGACCGTGTGCTCGACACCTTCTATCTATCGAGGTTTAAGAAATTCAGAAGTCTGATATGATTTTCTTGGAATCCGTGAATGTGTTTTTGGACCTTCTTTTCTCCTAACCCTAGACATATAAAATGATTTTTTTAAGGGCCATCAAAAGGTTCGCAAGTTGCACAAGCATTGAGAAAACTCTGTTCAAGCAAATTGTGACCGAAGACGAAGTTCTTGCCCTAGTTCATCTCTTTCTCTTGAAGAAGTTGCTGTGTATGTGTACCGTAGGGTTTTGTGACCAAGCACCTTCTTGATCTTTATCGTGTGGATGAACTGAAGAACTTTGCAGCCAACAACCTTCTTAGTTGGTGATTGAAGTCATGTACTAGGATCCGCGTAACTGGTTAGTCACGTACTTAGGAGCCGTGCATCAAAAGGGGAACTGTCACTACAGAACAAGTCCAATTGGGTATTGGGGTAAGGGTTCAACTATAAGTTGGTAAGTTACTTGGGATTCCTTTACTTGTAACCGCTTGTTGTGATAATAGCGAGGTTTCGGGAGTGATGACCTGAAAATCACCCGATGGGGTTTTCGCCGTTAGGTTTTCCCTATTGGTAAACAAATCATCGTATCATTTATTTTCCGCTGTATACTTTAGTTGTTTGGTGATTTGTCTGTGCTACCACGCGCTTTGCATGTTAATTTGATTAATTAATAAACTTGGTTAATTAATTAATTAATTTGTCACAATGGGTCAATTCGTTTTTGGCCTATCAGCTGGTGAGGCTTGGAGGATGCAATCAGTCGGTATTGTGGGATTCGAAAAGCTAGTAGAGACAAGACTCTGAGAAATCCGTTGGTAGTAGGAGCTTGGAGGGCTCAAGTACATTGGGTAGACTAGGCTTGGAGGGTCTTTTGTTATTCGTGTACACTAACTTATTCGCTAGTGGATCAATTTCGACTTAGAGGGTCATGGAGAGGTTTTTCGCTAAGTTTTTCGATTTCCTCTTCGATGACACGTTTTGGTGTTATCTTGTGTTTACATCTCTCTTCCCTTACTCTTTAAGCTTTATATTTATTGTTGCTTGCTTGCTTATGGCTTAGAGAGTAAATCCGGTGATTGCGCTTCATTTACTCTTGTTTCGCACTTAGATAAGTTAGAATAAAAGCAATTAAGCCGTAATTTTAAAATTGCGGGACTAAACAAGCATTAGTGTTTTCACACTAATTTGAGCTTTCATATAGAATTAGATTCCAAGATAAATTTTTTCTTGTCTCAAATTAACCAGAAGCAACATGAAGACCTCCCCTATTTCTACGACAATTTTATGATATAATTTTCCTCGTAGCACCAAATAAAAGCTGAAGTAGACCCTTGAGAAGTTTTTGACAAGTATACTGAATGTAATAACTTGGGTTCCAAATTTTCAACGAACAAATAAAAATATTAAAAATGCAAAGGAAGGAAAATTGGAAGACCATCGGTGTGTTGAGATAATTAATTATAGGATTCAGTATTTCTTGAAGATGTTAGAGCTTTTGTGTTGTCTAATGCACTAGAAGAGATTTCAGGTATGAATTGGAAAGACTTAATTTAATTGCATTTTGTTTCATATTTTCATCATAGTCATAGAAAAGGTCTAACTCCTACTTGTATGGTACCAAATAGAGTTTCACTTCTTCTTGGCAATTCTAATTTTGTCCAGTCCATATATGCACACATGCAAAGTCCATGTGACATCTGAACTTTTCACCGTTCACCTTTTAGCTCATCATTTTCAGATACCAAAAAAGTTGTTTCTATTATTATTTTGGTAAAAATGCAAAACTAACCCTCTAACTTTCACTCTTTTTTATTTCAGTCCTCTAACTTTTAGTTTTGTCAATTTAGTCCTTTAACTTTCAATTTTTGTCAATGCAGGATTCTGTTAAATCACAGTTATGGCTGCTGTTAATGTCACTGAGTTTTCCTTTTTTTTCTTTTTTTTTTCCTGACTAGTACTCTGAAGCTGCGGCCGAAAAAGCTTACCCGAATTGCGAAGCCATTCCTTGTGACTAGTTCGAAGTGGCTTTCCAAGCCGTTGAGCTTTGGATTGCCGATCGAGCTGTGCTCCCAATCAAAAACTCACTTGGCGGCTTGATTCACAGAAACTATGACCTCTTACTCCGCCACCGCCTCCACATAGTCAGCGAGGTCTAATTACCTGTACACCACTACCTCTTGGCTTTACCGAGGATCTGAAAAGAGTACTTGACTTGAGTCATCTCACACCTACAAGCCTTAGCTCAGTGCAAACTCACCCGCACAAAACTCGACCTCAACGTCGCACGCGAGGCAGTCAATGACACAGCGAGAGCGGCCGAGTTCGTCGCTGCCAACAACCTCCGAGATAGCTAGCACACGCCAAGGGGACCTCGGTCCTGTTCAAGGTTTTATCGGCATTTGCATTCAGGAACATCAACCTGACGAAGATCAAGTCGAGGCCATAGATCACACACCTTAATTTCGAAATTAAATAAAAAAAAAGAAAGAAAAAAGGGGAAAACTCAGTGAGATTAACAGTAGCCATAACTGGGATTTAACGGGATCCTGCATTGACAAAAATTGGAAGTTAGAGGACTGAATTGACAAAATTGAAAGTTAGAAGACTGAAATGAAAAATAGTGAAAGTTAGAGGGTCAGTTTTGCATTTTTGCCTGTTATTTTTTATGATAATCTTTGGTAGATTCTTCACCATAGTAATCTGTTAGGGATTTCACCAAATCAAAGAGTAATAATGAAAGAACAAAATGAACACATCAAGTAAATAGAAATCAGTGATTAACTTGAAGGCACAATTGAATGTTATCTTTAGACAATATTTGTCTCTATATTCAAGTTACTAAAGGGTTTCTATAGACTTGTTCTCAGGATACAACCAAGTTTATTGGTTTCTACAAAATGCAATTTTTGAAGAATACTCACAGAATTTCTTGAGTTTCTTTAAACATACTCTTTTGGAGAATACCCATAGAATACAACCAAGTTGTTTACTTACTATTTTTCAAGTGAATATAAACCTCTATTTATATCCATAGAGTTATAATCCTTCAAAATGTATGTATGGAGAGTTAAGATGTTTCATAAAACTGTTCACAATGCTTGAAACATTTTCAAACGTTCAAAACAGCTATCAGAAAATTCTACAAAAATTCAGTTTTTCACAAGTCTTTATTGATCAAGAGAAATCGAGCATCGATCAAAAACTCTTTTCGATTGATTGAACTGTTGGAAAAACATAGTTTGTATCACATATAAAACATACGCAGTGAAAAATTAACGGATCTACTTCATTTGCAATTGATAACATGTACTATGTAAGTTTCAAAATTTATGAATAAGAGAGTATACCTTGATACAGTGAAATTCAAAACAAAAGATTAGAAGTACTTGAGAACACTTTTAATCTTCACTTCAATTCCACTTCCGCCTAAGAAGTGTGATCTTTTAATCAGTTTACACGTATGTGTTCAAGGGAGAATAAAAGAGTGGTTTACACTCACATACACACCATATACATACATTACAATGCATTACATTATTCTGTATGTTTCTCTCCTTATATATAATTGATTATCTAATTGGGCTAGCCTGCCATTCCAATTGAGTTTTAGTGTGTGACTTGGAGTGGGACCAAAAGGGACAAATAAAACTCTAGCTCTAATGGGCTTTGGACTTACCTGTCAACTTTTGACAAGCTCAAAGTTACCATTAATTATATTTAATATTACTATATAAGTATAATTGCACTCTAGGCCTTATTAATAAATTATATCCCAAACTTTATTATACATTCAACCACTTCATTAAAATATTCGTAGTAATACAAAGTCATAAATGTTGACTGTTACTTTGAAAATTACTACATCTTAATCCTTGAGCACCCGATTTAATCCTTTACGTTATTCATCATATATTTATGAAATCTAATTTTATAAATATATACTTTAGTAACTTCTTACTAAAGTGGTTAGGCCTAACACTCTGAATAACAAAACTCATTAAACTTATCTTAAGGGAATATTTTATATCTCCGTTAAGAGATTATAAATTCCATCTTGAGAATATATGTTCCTTCAACATTAAATGTGGCTACCCAACATACTGAGATTTTGATTGTAACTTTAGATCTCACTCTTGATATATCAAAACAACCTACACTTCATGATCAGATTTATTGTTTTCTCAAGATTGAGAGTTGATGTAAATAGAAGTCATGAGATTTATTATTTATTTGACAGTCGTTAGTAGAATAATAAATTTCATAGCAATCTAGTTCAATATGTTTTAACACTTAATATATATCAACATATCAACTAGAAGTCTCCACTTCCATTATCAAGACAAATCATCTTAATTGATATGTTATAATCTTCGTAAATGAAATGCCCAATTTCATCACCGACTACGAACTAAAATTCCGAGTTTACAAAGAACTTGTGATTTATGTTTTCTGTGACTAAATCACATACTATGCATCTCATGGATTATATGATAATGTCCAAATATTCATGTTACCATTATTTTAGATAATAATAAAACAACTTTATTAATCACAACATAATATCATACATAGCATCATAAAATAGGATTTAAATGGCACATATCCTAACACGAACAGGAATCGAGTACCAATCAAAATAGGAAGAGACTCTAGGATAATCTTCTTTACCACTTAGATTGATCAAACATACTGAATTTTGAATTTCACTTAGAAAATTCCAAAACATGAATTTTCACTTTATTCATTTTACAAATAAATAGTCTCCCACCTTATATCATTATTACAACATATCCTTGTATATACCTATATATACAACATAATCATCGAAAAAGCCAGAACTATAATAATAAACCTGTGAAGATTCAAATTCATGAAAGCGAAGTACTTGAAATTCCAACATCATAGCCAAAAATTGAGCCACCAATAGCAGCAACAATGCAGGCAATGATCAATTAATTACATAAGAGGTGAGTCTTCCTTTGTACTGTTATGCTTTCTCTATGGCCACACTGGCCAGGCCAAAAGATCCACTTGCCATTTTCAAGACCTTCTCTTCCTCTCAGTATCAGACCTCACAAAATATTATAGGTAAGAGTTAACTTAATGTCGACACCCAGCCTGGATCGGGGCAGAAGCGAACAAACCGCCGCCGTCGTCGCGGGCCCTCATTCGACCACCCGTCGTAGTGACAACTCCCATGCATGAGAGGCCCTGTTGGAGGGCCCCTCTCAGTAATGGCGGTGGTGTGTGTTCGCATGGAGCTTCAGGTGCTCTCTTACACAGTGAGGAAGGTAGGTCTACCTTTGATTTATGGTAGGAATCTGGGCCAAATTTTAAGAGATTACCAAAGGTAAGTGGAGTTGTCACCAATCATTGGATTTTTCTAAGGTGTGATTGGTCACTTATTTCTAGTTGATTTTATTACCAATCCTAGGTTAGTGTTGGAAAATCTGGTTTTGCATCTCATACAAAACACACAGCGGAAACAACAAACACAGGTCTACTTCATTCACGAGAGATAACATGTAACCTTGAATTCTAGAACAAAGAAGAGAAAGCGTAACTTGGTGTAATAAATTTCAAAAAACATGACTTAAGAATACCTTCAATCTTCATCCCAACTCCACATGGTGCTCAAGATGAGTGGTCTCTTAATCAGTTCTTGTGTACGTTGATTTTCCTTTGGAAAAGTATATTTCCAAGATTCTGTAGAGAAAAACAATTTTCTTTTCCTTTTAATCATACGTACAATTTAACTGCCTTTGCAATTACTTTATTTAATTACTCTTATTAAATAAATAACTGATTATCTAATTGGGTTAGCCTTTTGGGCCTACCCAATTAGGCTTTAGTTTGTGGCTTGAAATGGGACCAAAGAGGATAAATAAGACTCTAACTCCAATGGGCCTTGGACTTTTCTGTCAACTCTTGACAAGTTCAAAGTTACCATTAATTATATTTAATACTACTATATAAATATAATTGCACTCTAGCACTTATTAATAAACTTTATTCTAAGACTCTAATGATCTCATTTGACCTCTCCATGAAATATCCATAGAGAAAAAAATCATAATGAACTGTCACTTTGTAAACAACTATTTTATCCTTGAGTACTCGATTTAATCTTTTAGTTATTCACATTTATTGAAATCCAATTTCAATAGATATAAGCTTTAGTAACTCCTTACTAAAATGGGCACCCTGAATAACCAGTTTTCATTAAACTTATCTCAAGGGGATATTTCGTGTCTTTATAAAAAGAGATTATAGATTCCATCTTAAGAATATGTGTTTCCTCAAAACTACATGTGGTTATCCAATATACTGAGGTTTTGATCTGAATATTAGATCTCACTCCTGACATATCAAAGTAACCTATATTTCATGTTCGAGTTCACTACCCTCTCAGGATTGAGAGTCTATGAAATTAGAAGTCGTGAGATTAATTATTCAGGTGACAGTTGCTAATTGAATAATTAATCTCACAGTGGTTCAGTTCAATATATCTTAACTTTTAAGACACATCAACTCATCAACTAGAAGTCTCCACTTTTATGATCAAGACAAACCATCTTAGTTGATGTGTTATAGTCTTCGCAGATGAAACACCCAATTTCATCACCGACTACGAACTACATTTTGAGTTTACAAGGAACTTGTGATTTATATCTTCTATAACTAAATCACATAAATCTCATACAATGCATCTCAATGACTATGATAATGTCTCATTAGTTCATTTATAAATAATCTCATATAATTAAACAATCTAATTATTTATGACATGCCAATAAATTGGATTTTAGGGCATAAATCCCAACAGCTAGAAAAAAGAGCATTTTTCCTAATCTAATGTGGATGGCTAAAAATCTTGATTCTTAGGTCCGAAAGTTTGGTTATGTGTGAGGAAGGTGTTAGGCACCCCACAATGTCTATTCAAGGACAGTCCTTTATTTTGATAAAACCTTAATTCTCAAAAATTGGCAATAAAAACATGATTTTGGCATTAGCTTTTGGGGTTTTTCATGCATGGGGGCTTTGAGGTTTTGGCTTTTGAATTGGTGTGGTTCCAATCTATGCTTTCCTAAGGTGTTTGAGTAAAGTGCCAGATTTTTACAGCGAAAATCTGGCAATAAGTCACCTTACTTTCGTGACAAAAATTAGGCATCGCCTGCTTCAGGTGACATGGACTGTGACAATCACATCGGAGGGGGGTAAGTAGGTATATATATACATACATCATGCACAATACAAGCACACATAGCAGGAAAGTAAATGCCTACATCCTTAAAGCGTGGCCCAAAATATAAGTGCATGAAAATAAATAGGGGTCAACATATTCTAGAGATGAGAATGAATGGTACAAAGCATGATATACCTAATACAAACCATCTAAAGGAGAAAGGGAGGAGGAAGGAAGGGGTTTTAAAAGAGTACATGACCAAAAGGGAGAAACTAAATCCCTAAACCTATTGAACATTGTCACTGGGCTTAACCACATGCTTGCATCTGTGCTCTTTTTGCTTGCGCCTGGGAGACTGTGCCCTAGCTCCAAGTGTCTTCGCTCCATGTATGTACATGCAAAGGCAAAGACAAGAAACTAGTAGACAAGCAATGGAAGGAAAAGATGCAAAGAGCATATGGAAAGACATAAAGCAGATAAGCATGATAAGCATGGTAAGCAAAGAAGCCAGGAAGCATGCAAACAAGCATAAAGGTAAACAAGCAAAAAAGCAAACAAAAGGTGGTGTCCATAAGGGACAAATGTAGGTTTAGATCGGATGTTCATAGTTTCATTATGTTGAAGCATGAACGACACACTAGCAAGCAAGACTCATGCTTAGACATATAAGCAAGTGTGTAAAGATGCACAGAAAGCCAATGGGTGGCACAAACAAGCATGGTAAGCATATCATCGCACGGAGTGGAAAAGCGGAAAGGTATGCATAAAGCAATTGGCATCATGGTGATGCATCCCAAATGTTTACATCCAAACAAGGCCTCATGTGTGTCGGATGTAACCACAAACCTGCTAAGGGCATCAAGCATGGCAAAGCCTAGAACAAGAGAAGCTAACACAAGCATAAAGCATAGAAACAAGCAAGCATAGACATGCAAAATGAGTGATCCAAACCCTATGATGTGGGCCAAGGTGTGCGAATAGTGACAAAGACCATAGGGTCTAGATTAGGTCCAAACCAATAGGCCAAAACACAAGAAAATGTGATAAAAGGAACAAAAGGGCTACAATAGCACATGGCATGACAAACAAGGTCTCGGCCTAAGCACATAAACATGGCGTGAAGCACGCAAGCACATGGAAGATAGCATAAAGCATGTAGAGAACATAGATCCAAGCATTTAGGCATGTGAAAATATAGATCTAGACATATAGGCATAGAAACATACATGTAAACATGTAGAAACTTTGCACATAGGCATGGAAGAACATGAAACCAAGCATATAAGTGTGTGAAGACAAGGATCCAACCATATATCATGAAAATAAACACATAAACACATTAATCCGAGCAAGGTGTAGCCAACAACATCATACAAACATATGAGCATGTAACCCTAACATCAACCTAGAACAAGAAGAGGCACAAAACATAGGAAAACATGGCATAAAGCCTAAAGCATGTAGATCTAAACATATAAGCATGTAAGGATGT
>JAOWBE010175041.1:0-11754 GCA_028566155.1 Quercus phellos | reverse complement strand
ATTATTTGTTTAGAGAAACATTTTTTCTGAACACCTTTAAATTTTTAAGAAAAGAATGAAGGGAGATTTTTTTGGAAACTTTTTTGAAACGAAGAGATTTTTTTTAGCAAAGCATCTTTTGGAAAAACTCTCATTTGTTTTAGAAAACTTCAACATTCTTTTTGAAAAGGGTGAAAAGGATTTTGAGAAGCACTTCCTTGTAAAGAAGTTGTTCTACCCAAGCATATTTATTTTATGGCAACATTATTGATGAGAAAAATCAAAGGACAACAATAATAAAATGCAGAAAATAAATTGCAAGGAAAGTAAAGTGCAGAAATTTAAATGGCAAAAAAATAAAGAGGTGAAATATTGTGAAGATTGATTGAAAAGTTTCTTTTTTTGTCTCTGTTAAATAGATTTTAATCCCTTTCAAGCCCCATGTGTCCTTCTTCATAAAGAAATTGGAGTTCTAAGTCGTCAACCATTATTATGAGACATACCCATATTGTGCTCAAATAGAAGTTTAAAAATCATTTAAAAGAGAGGGAGTAGAAAATCTATTTAAAAAAAAAAAAAAAATATATATATATATATATATATATATAGGTGTATATACAAACATATATAAGTACAAAAAAGTAAAGGGGGATGGGGATTGTGCAAGAAAATTAAAGGGATGATAGAAATTAGTAGGGGAGGGGTTTGCTTGGAAAATAAAATGGAAGACATAAATATAAAGCCAGGAAAATAAAACCTTAGATGTCTAGGTGGGATGGAATTTCTTCCCCCTAAGGGTACTTCCCATACAAATCCTAGGAGATGGTCCAATGCCCATTTGGGAAACAAGCACAATATCTTAAACAAGCAATAGTAATATGGACATAAGGATAAAGAGAGATATTTGCACAATAGCAAAATAAAGAGAGAATAAAAAGGAAAGCACTTCATATTTACATAAATATGATGTTTACATGATAGTAAAAGAAAATGGGATGGGTGTTGTTATTAAGAAACTACCCCATCCCTACAAGCTTTCCCCCAAAATTACAAGTAAAAAAGGGAAGTGGCTTTTTTGTGATGGGTTTCCTAGATAAGGGGAAAATAATTTTTTTAAAATTTCTAGGGCATTTTTCTCATAATTTTTTCACTATTTCTCTTTTTTTTTTTTTTTTTTTTTTTTCCAATTTTTTTTTGAATTTTTGGTCTTTGTTTTGATGTGTGAATTGGTGCCGGACAAAACACGGTATCGACAATCGATGGAGAGGTTTTTTCACTCGGGTGATCAGGTTTTCCTCTTTGAAAACACATCTTGGTGTTTTCATGTGGTTTACATGTTGCTCTTTACATGCTTTAGATTGTTCTTAATCTTGCTCGCAATATGAATCTTGACTAAGTTGTTACTTTAGTACTAAAAGTAACTAAGCCGTCAAACTTTGATTAAAGGGTCTAAATATTGTGCTAATGTTAATATAGTATATTTCATTAGGGATTTTCTTTTCCTTCATCATCATCATTTACAATTTTCTTTGGAGTGAACGGAATTAAAAATTGTTCTAAGAGAAAGCCAAGAGGAGGTTGATTGAGCAAGAGTTGAAAAAATTATACTTTTATTTAGAAAAGAAAAAGAAAACAGTAGACATTGGAGACTAGGAGAAGAGAAACGATACTGGGCTTGAGAATAACAAGCAAAGAGAGTGGAATTTGGCTTGGAATGATAGCTACCATCACCACATCCACAATTGAGCCTCTTTCTTAAGGAATTATCTAATGATCAAAACTAAGGACAATGCTGATGACAATTAGTTGAATTTGCAATCACTTTCTCTCTTAAACCTTCTTTGAAATGGTGGTTTTAATGAGAAAATGTGCCAATGTGGCAAAGTCCAGGTCCCGCTTTCTCTTTTATGTGAGTTTGTTCTTGATTTTTTCACACCGCTAACTTTTTGATCTTCATTTATTCATCTTTTTATTTATTTTTATGTTTATAATTGTAATCTAACGAGGTGGGCTATGGAGGACTAACGAAAGTAATCTTAGATAAATAAAGTGCGGAAGTCCTAACCACAAATAGACACTATTAAAATGGGTCTAACTACAAGTTGGTTTTTTTTTTTTTTTTTTTTTTTTTTTTTTTTTTTTTTTTTTTTTCTTTCTGCTTTTCCCAAAGGTGAAGGAAGACAATGAACAGTGGATGTTGTGTGTAAGCAGAGAGAGAACCAATTAAAAAAATAGCAAAAATACCATTTTAGTCCCTACATTTTGACTCTATTGCCATTTTGGTCCGCACTTTTTAGTTTTACCACATTTAGTCACTAAAATCAAAAAGTGATTTGTTTTGGTCTCTACTATCATCTCACTAACAGAAATCGTCTATGTGATAAACGGAGTGCACTGTTAAGTAAATAGTAATGTGCCCATTAAAATATTTTTTTAAAAAAATTATTCAGTATTTTAAAAATGCCACGTCTACAATTTAATTAAAAAGGCTAAAAATAAAAAAACTTCTAATATTTTAATTTTAATTTTAATTGAATTTTTTCTTTTTCTTTTTTAGTTTTAATGATTAGGAAAAAAAATTGTGCAGCAACTTTCTCAATTTTTCCTAAACTTTCTTGGTAACCAAACAAAACATTAGAACTCAAGCTCATATTAACTTCCAGTCAAAAATCTAACCCAACTCATATTTTCCAAGCTCTCTCTTCGAAATTATCCAAGCTCTCTCTCTCTCTCTCTCTCTCTCTCTCTCTCTAAGTCCATGGCCAAAAATCTCTTTCTCTCTCTCTCCAAACCTATGGCTGAAAACCAAACTCTCTCTATCTAAATCCATGGCCAAAACCAACAGTGGCTTTCTGTCTAAACCCATGGACTAAATCGATAGAGGCTTTCTGACCCGGGGTTGGAGGTGGTGTGGGTTGTCGTGTTTAAGGTTGTGTGGCTATTTGTGGTTTCTAATCTAGGGTTTCTTCATTGATTTGAGATTTGAGTTTTGTGTTTGGTTTCTCAGAAAACATAGGAAAATATGGGTTGAGTATTGTATTTAGTTGTGCATGGGGTGCCAAAAATTTGTGTTTGGTTTCAAAGCATAAGAAAATCTTGTTAAATGTCTTTTTGTTTTGTAAATTTTTGTGGGCATGTCTTTGTATTTTGTAAATCTGAGTAATTTTATGGGTTTGGTTGCGAAGAAAATGCAAGAAAAGAAAAGAAAATCTAGATTTTTTAACTTCAAGGGCAAGGTTAGTTGGGGAAGAAAATGAAGAACATGATTTATCGGGAAGAACACATGTTCTGAGTTCATCATGTTCTTCAAAAAAAAAAAAAATTTGTTCTTTTATTTTTTTAAAAAAATAAGAAGGTTAGAAATTATTATTATTATTATCATCTGATGTGGCTTTTATTAAAATTAAATTTCTGACGAGGCATTTTTAAAATTCTAAATAAAAATTTTTAAATATTATTTTAATGGTCACGTTAGGTTTTATTGTGCCAATAGTTACCTCCGTCTGCTGTGGAGATAATTTCCGTTGGCGAGATGATGGTAGGGATCAAAACTAAATTGTTTGTTATTATTTTTTTATTTTAGGGGCCAAATTCAGTAAAGTTAAAAAATAAGGACCAAAATGGGAATAGAGTCAAAATGTAAGGTTTAAAAAGGTATTTTTTTCCTTTAAAAAAAATTATATTTAAATGAAATAGAGTATATGATAGAAATTACATAATGTGGGTGTTTTGAAAAATGGTTAGCTGAAATAGTAAAAATAGTTTTTATTCTAAAATAAAAGTTTTGCATAAAATATTGTAAATGCTAACAAAATGTTTATTTAGGTGATGTGTTGGGAAGTCAAAGGTTTTTCGGGGTTTCATTCCCTAAATTGGTCTTTTATCCTAGTTTAGGGAGACCAATTAACATCGACAATCAAATTTTGTGAAATCCTTTTTTTCTCCGTGATTCCCTTCCGTCATAGAAAACTACAATGAAAGCATTTCATAACAATGTGAGATTACCAGATGGAAAATAATGAAATTTAAATTTTAGTACTTAATTTGAAATTAGGATTAAAATTTAGGGTTTTGCATTTTTAATGTTTACCTCATTAGTTACTTTTATAGTATGTAATAATTTTCAAATACACAATTAAGCAAGGTTTTTACATTGCAGGGATATATTCATTGAGCCAGCTAGTTTCAAAAGTCCGAACTCTCTTGGGTATTGTACTTTACAACTAAATTTATTATATTTCCTTAAGTTCAGAAATTAAATTGTATAATTACGTTGAAACATATAATGATATTGAATTATATTATTTTGAAAATAATAACATTATTTATGTTTTATTAGTTAATATAAATGGAAACCTATAAACCTAAAAAACTAGTATCTAATTTTTTCACATTAAGTGTTTGACGATTCATTTAATCACATCAACTAAGAATTGTTTCGCGTTTGTAGGTTTTTCTTTTGAAAACCTTACAATGGTGAAACAAGTTGTTTGTCTCTTAGATAGAGCATCTTTTCCCCAATTTTTGGTGGAATTTCCCACCCACCCCCCCCCCCCCCTCCCCTTAGTTTTTTTTATCTACACATGTTATGGACAACCTTCAAGGGAGATGGGTGAAGTTGTCACTCAATACAAAGGAAACCCCGATGGTAGACCTTTCTACTAATGTTGTGGAAAATAGTAGGGTTTAAGTTGCTGAGTTCTTTACCAAAGGATAAATCTGGAAGCTATTATGAGAACACCAAAGATCATGTGGGGGTTTGGGGGAAGTTTTGATATACGCGATGGTAAACCTTGGGAAGAATATAGTTATGCTTTTATTTGATGGTGAAGATGACCCACAGCGTATATTGATGCAGGGGCCATGGTCTTTCGATAAATACAATGGCTTGTTTCATCTTGGTGAAGTTGCAACAGTGGAGGATACTAGGTTTGATACATCATCCTTTTGGGTATAGATTTGTGGGCTATAGTTAGATGTATGAAAAGGAAGCACTTTGGGCAAGGTTGAATACATTGAGGAATCTGCCAAATGTGATTGTCATGGACGTTGTATACGAGTCCGGATCAATATCAATATTACGTAGCCATTGTGTGAAGGTCGGATAGTGAATATGGGAGGTCCTAAACCACAATGGATCTCGTTTAAATATGAATGCATGCCGATTTTCTACTATTGGTGTGGGGTCATGAACCATGATGAGAAGGAATGAAGTTATGGGTGTGTAGTCTAGGCACTTTACAAAAGGAAGAACAACAATATGGGGCTTGGATGTGTGCCACCATTGAGAGGTTTCATGTACACCATGTTAAGAAGAATGAGGATTACAATTGAGAAACATCTGAATCTCACTGTACGTGCAAGTTAGATCGTCAAACTTGTAAAGAAAGTGAGTTATAGATCTAAAAGTACATTTAAGTTCAAAATCTCATGAACAATAAAAATGGGATCTTTAACAGTTTAACATCTAAAGAATGTAATGGCAGAACAAGGAAAATAAAGAAGGCGTGTGAGATATGTGGAAAACCCTTAGGAAGGGATGAAAAACCATGACGAGTGAAGGACATAATATCCTTCTCAAAAAGCCTCTCTTTTCCTCACTTTCCTACCTAGATTTCTACCTTTCTCTCTATCTTTCTGTCTCTTGCCTAATTGCTTAACAACATGTTCCTCATATAATACAACAAATGTTGTTAGGTACTTAAAAATAGGTGTCAAGCTCTCCTTCCTCCGTTCAAAACCTAATATGGTTACTATACTATACTATAGCTGGAGGAGAGAGAAAATTTGCCGATGTCAAGGTAATGGGATGAAGGGTGGCTCTGCTACACTATGAGAGACAAGTAATAGAAAAGGAAAGGGACATCAGGGAGGTTAAGAGTGATACACACGTCCTTAACAATGGTCTAACATAGCTTCAGCCAATAAGGAGTGTTCTACAGCCTCTAAGCATTGGAAGTCGCTATCTCCCTTTTACGCTAGTGCTGAGTGTCCATGTTGGGGACATACTTCACTCTCTCCAAGGGTAATCATGCCATTGGCATGAGCCATGGATACCCTCTTTTTGCCAACGTCCCATTTTCTTTCTTCACAGCTTGTCCACGTGTAGGGTCTACATTTAGCCAGGTCAACACTTATGTTTGCCTTGGCTAGTGTATAGTACACTCACCAACACACATTTTCATTGACAATTCCACTCTAGGATGGAAGTAATAGAGCCAAGACACAAGCTAGTGTCCTTAGTGTAACACAGATAGTAAACTTTATGAAGAAATAGAGCTATGACATGTCCCAACAAACAGAGAAATTCTAAAAAATCCAACTCTCTTTCGAATTTGGTTCTAAGCATGTTAAGACAGTGCTAGTGGATACGAATAAGCATATCTTTACTGCAGCCTAATAGAAAGGGAAGTGGATGTGGTTGGCTCCAGCTAAACAACAACAGGATACAATGGAAGTTGAGATTGAAAGCCCATTGCAGAAGAGGAAATTGAAAATAGATAGTGCGTTGAAGGAAACAGATGTGGTTAAAAAAGCAAAAGATAGAGGTGGAAACAAAAGTTTTGGGCAAGCTAATGCCCCAACATTTAGGATTGGCTGTGGTTGTTGTGTAGCACCGCCAAGTCCAGTGAGTATCTTATGTTGGAAATGACGAGGACTCGCGAACCCCTAGCCGTTTGGGGCTCTTAAATGAGCTCTACATGATGAAGCTTCCAATAGTGTCTTCTTCATGGAGACGAAGCTACTACAAAAAAGGATGAATTTATTGAAACATGAGTTACACTTAGGGTTTAGCAATTTCTAGTGGTGGGGTGAGTGGAGGCCTAGCTTTTCTTTGGAAATGGTAGTCGAAGGTGGATGTTTGGGGTCTTTCACATTGGTATATTGATGCATTAACTGACTATGATAATAGTGATGAGGTATGGAGGTTTACAAGATTTTATGGTCATCCTAAGACCAACAAAAGGGAGGAAACGTGGACTTTACTTGTCCCTCAAACATAATAATCAAATCTCTTGGTTGTGCATTAGAGACTATAATGAGATTACTAGTAGTTTTGAGAAGGCAGGTGGCAATATTATACTAGCCAGACAAATGGATAGATTTCGTAGGGTCATACATCACTGTGCTTTCTAGGATTTGGGCTTTGTTGGGCCCCCATTCAGGTGGTCAAAAAATAATGATGAGGAGGGGCAGATTTGGTTAAGTTAGACCGAGCTTTTGCAAATAATGAATGGCATGCTAAATTTTAGGGAGCTACTTTACACCATATTGCTATGTCCACATCCGATCACTCTCTTCTCCGTTTTATGGTTTCCACATATCAGATTGCAACCTTAAGGTGGTGTGAAATTGTTTAGATTTGAGGCAATGTGGCTCCAAGATCCATAGTGTGATGAAGTGGTTCAAGAAGCTTAGCAGGAGGGTCTGTATAGGCCAGGTGGTTGCTAATTTTTAAATTGCCTAGATAGTTGCTTAAATTGCCAAAATAGTTTTCGGGATAGGCTTGTGTCATGGAATAAAATGGAGTTTGGCCATGTTCAACATAAGATTGCAGGTTTACAAAAATAGCTATAGAGCTTGGAACTTCAAAGTAGAGGTAATGACAATTGAGATTTGGGAGCTAATTGAGGAAGTTTGTCATGCATTGAATAGTTGGTTGGATAAGGAATTAGTGATGTGGAATCAACGATGAAGAAATGTGGCTGGTGGGGGGGTGACAGAAACACTAGTTTTTTTCATGCAAAAGCCTCTAACGTACGTCAAAGAAATTCTATCGAGGGAATGTGTGATGCTAAGGGTATTTGGCAGGAAGATGATCGTCAAGTTAACTATTGTGGTTGATTATTTTTCTAATGTTTTCCAATCTAATGGAATAACTGATGCTTCGGTAGTAGTGGGGACCGTCCAACCCTTAGTGACTGAAAGTACGAATAAGGGGTTAGTCTAAGAATTTCAAGCTGCTGAGGTGGTCAAGGCTTTGAAGCAAATGCATCCTATGAAATCTCCAAGCTCCAATGGTATGCCCCCTCATTTTTATCAACACTATTAGTCTTTAGTTGATAATTGTGTTACTCAGACTGTCCTTGATTTTCTGAACCATGGTATTATTCCCCCAAAATTCAATGAAACTCATGTAGTGCTCATTCCAAAAATAGAAAACCTAACTCAAATCGCCAAATATAGACCCATCAATCTCAGTAATGTTGTCTCTAGGATAACTTCTAAGGTTCTAACCTTGAGGCCATAGTATCCCTTCATAGGGTTTGCGCCAAGGAAACCCTCTCTCCCCATATTTATTTCTTATATGTGTAGAGGGTTTATCAACTCTTCTCAAGAAAACAGTGGATGATGGTTTATTGAAAGGATAAGCTGCATGTCAAAGGGATCCTAAAATATCACACATTTTCTTTGCTGATGATAGCCTTATTTTTTATCGAGCCACAAAGGAAGAATGCTCCAACTTATAGAGAGTTCCAGAAACCTACAAACAAGCTTTTGGCCAACAGTTAAATCGGGAAAAGACTTCCTTTTTAATAGCAATACACCATAGGATATTCAAGACCACATCTAAGATTTTTTTGGAGCAGAAGTAATACATTAGCATCGGACTTATCTAGGTCTTCCTTCTCTAGTAAGAAAATCAAAGTGCCACACCTTTCGGCAACTAAAAGAGGTTGGATAATAAACTTTCGGGGTGGAAAGAGAAGATGTTATCGCATGTGAGGAAGGAGATTTTTATCGAGGCCGTGACCCAAGCAATACCCATGTACACTATGAGTGTTTTTAAAATTCCAACTACTCTACATGATGAGATGACAAGTATGGTTCGAAATTTTGGTGGGGACAAATGGATGGAAAAACTAAGATGGCATGGCTTAGTTGGGATAAGGTTTGTACACCGAAGTAGGAGGGTGGCTTTGGCTTTCATGATCTTAAAGCTTTTAATTTTGCACTTTTAGCTAAGTAAGGTTGGCAACTTCAAACAAATACATCATCACTGGTCCATAGAGTTTTAAATGCTCGCTATTTCTTGGATAGTGACATCCTTGGGGCTGCACTGGGATCTCAACCTTCTTTTGCTTGGAGGAGCCTAATGGTAGCACAAAAAATTGTCAAACAAGGTTGTAGATGGTAGGTGGGGAATGGAGCATCGTTTGGCATTCGGACTGATAAATGGTTACCTAAACCATCCACTTTTAAAGTGATCACTCTGCCAAATAATACCTTTGAACTTTCTAGAGTTAATGACCTCATTGATCCCTTGAAGTGTGAATGGCAAACAGATGTGGTGAGGCAAGTTTTTCTCCTACCCGATGTCCAATCCATTCTAAGCATACCTTTAAGTTCTTGTCTGCCACGAGGGAAACTTGCGTGGGCATACACTTCAAAAGGGAAATTCACAGTTCACAGTGTTTATAAAATTGCTTTGGATAAAGCCATGAATAGTGGGGTGGGTGAATCTTTAATTGGTGATACACAAAAAATTTTGGAGAAAAATTTGGAGCTTGAACATGCCAAATAAGATGAAGTCTTTTGCCTGGAGAGCTTGCCAAAATATACTTCCCACAAAAGCAAACTTATGCCAAATGTATGTGAAGCTAGTGGATTGGGTATAGAATCTAGTAGACATATTCTCTAGGAACGCGAGAAAGCTCGTGCAATGTGGCTACTTTCAAGGAATAGTTTTGATACACGGGGGTATGGTATTTCGAGTTCATGGATTTAGTGTGCTATTTGAACTTTGTCGAACATGTTGGCAATGACATTTTGGAGATGCTTCTCATGATAGCTTGGCATATGTGGTTTATTAGAAATGTCGTAAGACACGGTCACTCTCAACAATCTATAGAAGAGGTGGTCCACTTAGCTCAATTTATGCGAAAGGAATTTCAAATAGCAAACCATACTATTTCATAGGTAAAGGATAACTCGGATGATCCACAGACATCGCCTTTAGTTCCAAATTATAAGGTTAGTATGGTCGGTGCGATTTTTGCTCAGAGTCAGTAGGCTAGTGTCGAGGTGGTGATTAGAGAACATGCTAGGAGGGTTACAGTAGAACTAAGCAAAATTGTCCACCAGCCATTGGAACCCTTAGAGATAGATGTTAGGACATGTGTAAATCCTGTTAGGAACATATGTCAATATAGAATTGGTTAATCCTCTGACAAAACACACTTTACTTGTAATTAGGTAGATCTAGGATGTGTTTAATACTTCAAGGAACAAGGTTTTAAGCTCAAGTGTTAAAACAATGCAAGTTTGTCCAAGAATCAAGTGAAGAAGTGCTGGATTTTAAATCTCGATAGCTAGCTCGACAGCTAGTATCTATCGAGGTTTAGAAAGCTGTTTCAGCCCGATGCTCGACAGCTACTCGATAGATACCCTATCTATCGAGATTTATGAAAAACAGATTTTCAGTTCTGATTTTCATCCAATCCGTAAATAGATGTTTGGGCTTTCTTTTCTCACATCTCTAAACATATATAAGGATTATTTTAAGGCCCGTCAAGAGGTTGTGCGAGTGTGAAGCAAAGTTTTGTTCATGCAAATTGTGACCAGAGACAGAATTTGCTCTGGTTCATCTTTCTCTTGAAGAAGCTGTTGTGTTTGTACGCCGTTGGGTTTTGTGACTAAGGAGTTTCGTGATCTTCATCGTGTTGATGAATTGAAGAAATTTGCAGCCAACATCTTTCTCAAGTTAGTGAGTAAGCCGCGTACTAGGATCCGCGCGTCAGAGTGGTTAGTCATGTACTAGGAGCCGTGCATTGAAAATGAGAGATTGTCAATACAGAACAAGTCCAATTATGTATTAAGCTAAGAGTTCAACTGTAAGTTAGTATAAGATACTGGGATTCTTTTATTTGATAGTGGATTCTAGGGAGTGGTGACCTTAAAATCATCTGGTGAGGTTTTTTCTTAGGAGGTTTTCCCCATTCGTAAACAAATAACCGTGTCAACTTACTTTTTCGCTACATTTTACATTAGTTGTTGATTTGTTTGTATTGCCACGTATATTGTATGTTAATCTGATAAATTAATCAACTTGGCTAATTAATTGGTTAATTCATTATAAGGGATCAATACATTTTTGACCTATCAATAGAGGCCAAGGCAAGGGAGGAGGGAACAGTGTAGTCAAAAGCGTTTCAAGTGAGCGCTTAGGCGCTCAGGCGAGGCGAGGCGGCGTAAAAGCGCCTTAAGGTCACTGAGGCGAGGTGCCTTTAGTGAGGCGAGCGCCTCTGTCAACTAGTCGCTCGCTTTGAATAGTTTTTCGAGGCGCTAGGCAAGAGCCTTTGTCGCCTTTGTTTTCTTTCCGTTGCTTATGTTTTCTTTCTGGTGCAGAGGACTTTGCTTCGTTAAAAACAAGATGGCTGGTTAAATTTTTTTTATTACTCAGTTTTGTCTTTTAGTAAGATTAGTGGGGTTTGAGTTGGCAACCACTTAAAAAGCACATCAGATTTAACTTTTTACCACCACAAATAAATAGTAAAATAATATATATAAGTACATGGACCTTCCCACTATGACAGTTGCCCAACAGCACCCTACCTCATCTGGTTTTATTTCTACTTTTAAATTTTATAACATTATTTTATTCTTATTTTCTACATGTAATTTTAATTTAAAAACCTAACTTTTTTTACTCTAACTTCTCATTCCCTGGACCTCTTTTCTCTCTTTTCTTTATTGGTTTTGTCTTTCTTCTTTTTTTCTGCTCCTTTCTTACTCAGAGCAGCTCTCTCTGTTCTTTTCCTCCCCTCGTAGCTC
>JAOWBE010175016.1:0-11755 GCA_028566155.1 Quercus phellos | reverse complement strand
TGGCCGGCACCACACCGGTGCTCTCTGTTAGGTCCTTTCTTTTTGTGTTGCGCAGGTGTCGTTGGATCGCGTGTTTGTCGTGTACCTCACTGGTGATTTTCCAAGCATCATCAAAAAGTATAATCCATAAAGATGAATAAACCATAATATTTTTAAAAAGATGATTACTTAGCACAAATACTTTGTAAAAGAAAAAAAAATTATATATCTAGCCTTTTTGTTTTTTGAATCATATTTTAGCTAATTAAAGGATATTAATTTGGGGCCATAATTGTAACTTTAAAAAATTAAATTTTCCAATTCACACAGTTAGGGTACCCCACTTTTTAAATAGGGGTGGGTTCTAGTTAGCTCAACCGGTAAAATTTCTAATGATTGTATAAAAGATCTAGGGTTTAATCCTTGCCTACACAAAAAACTAATTGATGTATTAGTCTGATAATAAAGAGCTATCATCAGGAGTAGACGTCATAAGTTGAAACTCTCTCAAAAAAATAGGGAGTCCATATAAACCCTCAAAATGGGAATCCATATGCCTACACCCTTGAGCTATTTAGTATTTACCACCAAATATAGAAATGCTTAGGAATTCAAGAGGATTTATGACAACCCTGAAATATTACCTCAAACCAGATAGGGAAAAATGCTTTAACACCCTCCTAAACTTTAATGTAGTAGCCAACACACCTCCTAAACCTTTATTTTAGTCAATTACTCCTTAAACTTTGCATATGTGCCAAATAGGACCATCTGTTACCCAGAACATTAAGTGACTAATAGAATTATCAGGCATGTGCAACTTATTTTTATTTTTTATTTTTAAATAAAAGACAGCCACATCCTTATCTCCCGTTGCAAATAAAGCTTAAACACAAGAGCATACCAGATTAGATCAAACTCTATCAAATAAATTGTAATCAATTGTTACCTATATATGACTATATTCAAATAAATTGTAATATGTACAACAATTGTAAATACACGTACAAGCTCCCAAGAAATAGTTACGGGACGGCACAATTATTTCCAGTCTCTACATCTCATCTATGGTTTCCAAACCCAAGTTAAAGCTACTCTTTTACAACTTCTCTCTAAACCCATAGATTAGCCACCATGGCTGACTCAAGACCTCATTGCCAGTACAGGTCTCTTCTCTAATTTCTCTCTAGTGATTTCTTTCTCTCTTTGGCCAAAACCTTAGCCTCCATATCTAAAACTCTCAAGTTTTAACCTCTTAATTTTAAACCCAAATCTAACCTCCACATCTCAAATTTATGTTTCCCTTGCACAAAACTAAACGGCGAGATTGTCTGCAGGACTATGATCGTCTCTTTCTCCTAGGATTCAAATTGGCACTTGACTATGTGGATCGTCTCTCTCCTAGGTTTCTCTCTCTCAAAATTGTTTTCTCTCTTATCTCTATGGGTCTTAGGCGATTGAATTAGGTGATTTTAATGCTTACATGCGTATCATGTGAGTATTTCGTTAGTTTATTAACAGCAAACCAACTGAAGTACTAATTTGGCACATGATTAAAGTTTAGGAAGTAAATTAGCTAAAATAAAAGTTCAAGGGGTGTAATAACTACTACAATAAAGTTTAGGGGGTATCAAGGCATTTTTCCTAACCAAATATTACCTAGTACAAACAAAAGTCTCTCCAATTTCTCAAAAAATAAACAGAAGTCTCTCCTTCCTATAAAAAAACAAAAACAAAAACAAAATTCTCTTTGAGCATCTAGGATAGAAGACTCTCGAGATGTCTATCTAAACAAATTTCAGAGTTTGGAATTTTGAAAAATTACAAGGATGATGTGCTTTTTAATTGGCACCTCCCCCAATGAGAGTTGGTTTTTTTTTTTTTTTTTTTTGGTCGTAGTCTCAGTGACTCTCTGTCATAGATTCTAAGTAGTAGAATCTCTTATCCCCTTGAATGATAGTTCTCTGACTTCTATCCAAGATTCTCTTCGAGCATCTAGGATAGAAGACTTTTAAGACATCTGTCTAAACAAATTTCAGAGTTTAGAATTTTGAAAAATTACTGCTTTTTAATTGGCACCTCCCCCAATGAGAGTCCTTTTTTTCTTTTTTCTTTTTTTTTTTTTGGGTCTTAGTCTCAATAACTCTTTGTCGTAGACTCTAAGTAGTAGAATTTCTTATCCCCTTGAATGATAGTTCTCTGACCTCTCTCCCTCTTTTAACACTTTTATTGGTTAGGTTTTTTTTTTTTTTTTTTTTTTTTTTTTTTTTTTTTTAATTTTTTTTTGTGGTATGGAAATAGTCATTTCTTTCTCTCTCTCTTTTATTTATTTATTTTCTCTTTTCACGTATTTTTCCCTATTTATCTTGGAGTCTGTTCTTCATTATTGGAACAAGTTTTCTATTTAAAAAAAAGAGATTATAATATGTCAATATCGACAAAAATATTCTCATTCAGAGTTTGTTTTTGTAGGCAAGTTCTTAACTAGAAGGGTTCTAAATATTGATGCCTCGATCTGTAGCCCCCTTGCAAGGCCCTTTAGTTGCTATAGGGCTGGATCTTTCATCACCATAGTACGATCTGAAGGCTGCTGTGTGATTGATGATACCAAACATTGCCTAGTCATAGCTTGGCTACCCACCAACTCTCCCACTCTCCCCTGAGTAGGATATTTAACCTTTAGATGTAAGGTCGAGGACACGGCACCCATAGCATGAAGTTAGGGTCTGGCTAAGATAGCCGTGTAGGGAGAAAAAGCCTCTACCACAATGAAGTCAACCTGCACTTCCTCAGCCCCAACTTGTACAGGTAATCTTATCATTCCACGGGGAACCACCATTCTACCATCAAAGCCCATCAACGGTGAGTCGTACCTTTCCAAGTCCTCAGGCTTCAATTTTAACCCTTTGTACAAATCAGGGCACATGATCTCTGCTCCGCTTTCCTGATTAACTAGCACCCTTTTTACATCATAGCCCCTAATCCTAATGGTAACCACCAAAGCGTCATCATGTGGTTAGAGGGTGGGTTCCCTCCTTATCCTCTTCCTAGAAACCTAGGGTAGGAGTGACCATCAGCCTGGCTCTTTTAGGAGCCCAATCACTGACCTCCAAGTCACAACCTCCACTTACGAACATAACTTTAACACCTGAGTCCCTGCTATTCCCTGGCTTGGCAAAGATCACGTTGATAGTATCCAATGCTGGCCGAGGAGCGCTATCCCTATGAAACTCAATTCCCGAGTGACTAAGCTGTCCAGAAGGTTGAAGTAGAAACCAATTAAGCTTCCCTACCTTTACCAGTTGGCTCAAGTAATCCCGTAGGGTTCTACAATCCTCCGTAGTGTGCCCTTTGTCCTGGTGGTAGTGGCAATAGAGGTTTTGGTTTCTCTTGGATGAATCTCCGCCCATCTTATTAGGCCACTTAAAATAAGGCTCATTCTTAATTTTCTCTAGTATCTGATACACTGGCTCTTTAAACAATGAGTTGACCAGTTGAGTTCCTGAATGTGATGTTTGATTGGAAAACTCCCTTCAAGGGCAACTACCCTAGTATCCTCCTTCCTAAGAATCCCTCTTCTCCGGGAACATTTTAGCTTTACCTTTTCCCTGCATCTGGTCCTCCTCCACCCGCTTATATTCATCTATGCGATCCATGAGTTGGCGCATGTTCGAGGTAGATTTCATCATTAACGACTTTCTCAACTCGTGCTCGGCAGGGAGCCCAACCTTAAAAGTCCTCATGGCTACATCCTCAAAATTTCCATCAATCTCATTATATGTTTTCCAATATCTATCCGAGTAGGTCTTGAGGGTCTCTCCTTCGCTCATTGCCATAGACAACAAAGAGTCGACTGGCTTAGGGACCTTACTGCATGTGATAAACCTTGCCCCGAATGCCCTCGTTAGTTCTTAGAAAAAACCTACCGATCCCTCTTCCAAGGCATCAAACCAAAGCATAGCCACAGGCCCCAGACTGGAGGGGAACACTTTACACATAAGGGCTTTGTTATTGGCATGGACCACCATCTTCTAATTAAAGTGGCTCACGTTTTCCATGGGATCAGTCCTCCCATTGTAAACGATAAACGTTGGCTGGGAAAAACGATAAGGAAATTTTGCCTTGTTAATCCTCCTGACGAAGGATGTCTTAGAAATCTGTTGTAGGTCCTTACTTATTGCATTGTTTCCTATGCCATGGTGGGAAGACCTTTTCTCACGTTTATTTCTACTCTTATCCAATTTGTCTCGACGCGAAGAAGCTGAGTAGGACTCACCAGATGGAGTTCTAGACCTACGATGATATGAACGGTCCTTGCTTCCCCTAGAACCATCACTTGGTGGTAATGATGGACTCCTTCTATCACGTTCCCTGCGCTTCAACGTCCTACGCAGGTGATCAATTTCCAGTTGCAATTTCCTTGTCTCCTAATCATGCGATACCTGACTCTTAGGCCTTGAATGACTCCGCTTAGTACGTTTAGTATGGTAAGACTCTACCATAATGCTTGGTGTATGCTATCTATCTCTTCTTCTCTATAGGTTAACAAACTGATTCTCCCTTTGCAAACCAACTGATTCCTCCTTATCCTGGCCTACGTTAGCCATGAATACTTAGGACAAATCCACCACACTTTGTTGTTCCCACAGACAATGCCAATTGTAGGGACCAAAAGAACCAGCAGCCCAAGCCCACTTAGAATTATGGCTGGGTTGGTCCAACTATGACCCTAAACAATGAATTTATAAGAGAGTGAAATAAACAACTAAAGGGGGACTCCGCCTGAGGAGAAAAATAAGGAAGAAAAGGCCAATCTATTTATGGGGATGAATCACCTTCTTAATACGGATTAGTTTGAGGAGACCACATTTACATAAGAATTATTTCTATTCACTCTTCTCTCTCTCTAAGTGTTCTTCTTGCTTCTTTCTTTGTATTTGGATACTTGTATTCAAATCCCTCTCCTTGTGCCCCTTTCTTTCCTTATATACTCCTCCCTTTATTATATCTCAACCATTCATTCTCACCTAACATCCCTCTACTCCTGACACTTGTCGTTTTTTACATCTGAAGAAGGTGGTGGAAAGAGTCTGTTTAGCTATGACTTACACTGTTCAGGTCACTTCCTCATTAATGCAGCTGATAAAACTATTGTCCACCATTTAATGCAGAGGCAATAGGCTATACTAAATTAGAAACTTCCCTGGTGACCATTGATTCTCTCTCTTTAGATTCTCATTCCCATTTAGATTGCCTCATACTACTTTGATTCATCCCTTCCTCCCCTCGAGTGACCTTCCTCCTCAGGCCCATGGCCTATGGCATTCACACACCAATGCTGCAACTCTTCGACTTCATCCTCGGTCCTCGAGCACCCACAGTCCTTATGATGGACTACATGACCGTTTGGATAGTGATTATTTAGCGTTTGTGTCTGCAGTTTTTTTTTTTTTTTTTTGTGAAGCACGTTTCTATGTGGCTGTATGCACTGTTCACGGGACTCACAAACTTCTTTTTTCAACAAAACTTTCATTAAAAATAGGTCACACGGCACTACTCACACATTTAAAAATTATTTTACTACAGTGTTTTCAATTTTCAGCAAAATAAATGGTATCCAAACACACCCTACATCATTTGTCCACCATTCCATTACTTTTTTCATGAGTGTTAATTCATTATAAAGCTAAAATATGGGGTGAATTAATGAATGTCAAATTGACTATGAAAAGAAAAAAGCACTGTTCCACTCTTTTTTTTTGGACATAAATTGTCATTAAAAAAAAGAGTTTTGAAATTTGTGTCAATTTATTATTGGTTAGCAGATAAAAGTTTCTAAAAATTTTTATAAACTAATGCCCTTAGCACATTCATTAACATTTTCTTATAATATTATTATTATTTAAAAAAAAATTGCCAAACTCAAATTATGCATTATCTGAGGTCGAAATTAATGATATAATTTTCTATATTTGCTTGGGTCTTCAGGTTTTAAAATGGACCACAGTCGTCATAAGGCATAATCATTACTCAAGAGTACATTTTGTCTCATAAGTAGTGAGATAATTTGTCAAAAAAAAAAAATAGCAGTGAGATACTTCAATACTTGTCTATTATATAACTTTGTTTCGTTGTACTTCAATTTTTTCTTAATGCTTGTTTAGGTTGATGGAAATGGATTAAGCCTTGTCACTAGCACACAAATTAAGGGATGAGCCCTTGGAAGGGTTAGCTCAGGGCCCTCTTCCATGTCAATAGTACCTTTTCCTCCACTTACCTTCCATTCAAAGCACTGAATCAAAGTAGCAAGGGTTGTCTGAAAAACCCGTAATGCGAGGGAAGTTCTAGGGCACCCTCTTCTTCCACTCCCAAATGAAAACAGATGAAAATGTTGTCCTCTCACATCCAACTGGTACTCCTCTTCGCTAATAAACCTATTTGGTTGGAACTCCAATGGGTTCTCCCAATGGTTGGGGTCTTTGCCAATAGCCCACACATTAACATGCAATCTTGTCTTTGGTGGAAGAACAAAGTTTCTCTCCAAACTACATGTATCTCTTTTTTGAGTGTGAATTTTGAAAATCTAACCATTGAATTTCATGTTCCTTATGTTTTTAACATGCATATCAAATTTCGTTCCAATAAGATTTTATTTATTATGTGATCAATGAACTTATTTTGTATACACAATTTTAGATTACAAAAACTTGAAATTTTAACATTTATTTGATGACATAGTAATTAATTTTTGATCTTCTTGAAATTTTGCAAGCATGAAGGATATAATAAGAACATGCAATCCAATGGTTAGATTTTCAAATTTCACATTCAATATAAAAATATATGATAAGTTTGAAAGGTTTCTCTCCAAACTAGTTTAGAGAAAAATTTTATTCAACTCGTAATCCCAAATAGTACACCATTTAGATGACTCTCTCACAATTACTGGTCCAGTTGGATGAAGTCTTAATGTCTCTTTTACGATAGCTTGGAGGTATGGAAGGTTCACAATATCTGATTCTTCTACTAGTCTCATTTTTCCAACTACAAAATCAATTTCTTGTCTTGCTTTCTCCATTATATTTGGGTGGTTGATTAGCTCTGCTAGTGCCCATTCTGTTGTTATGGCGGATGCGTCAGTCCCAGCTGCAAATATATCCCGTGAAATTTAAACATATTACTTTATTCTCTAATATTTTAATTTGTTGCCTGGCCTTATCACTGTTATCATCACCATTGTTACATTGTTATATACGATGTTGTGAAAGAATCAATTTACGCAAGACATAGAAGACAAGAAGAGAAAAATCAAATATAGAAAATAGGCTTGATAATCAAATATATGAAAAAATAGGGTGACAACCATGTTTATCTAGCAAAACCCTATTTGGTTCGAATTCCCAGAATACTTCTATACCATACAATGCAGGGCATTGCCCCCACACCCCCACCGTATTATTCAACCTTACAAAGTTTAATTAAACATTCATGGCTTTATGGGTTTCACTCCTTTCTACTCCACTCATTATACTCCATTCCACTCCGCTACGCCCATAAGGCCCCCAAGCTAAAATGATGCAAAAACAAATATGATTCAATACTCCAACATACGTATGAGTATATCTATATACTATATATGTATGGTTCATCAAACTGGGCTTTACAAATTATTTAAACCCACAATTTCATGCGTTCTTGTCTGATTTTATGTTGCATAGAAGCTTGCTTTCTAATAGAATAGCAATCATGTATATGAGTTTATGAAATTCATGTAGAGAAAGTCAAGTAGAGAAAGTCAGCAAAGTTCAAAGTATATGCTTTTAGCACAGTCCAATGCTATATCAGACAACGGAATGCTTAAACTAGACTTGAAAGCAATGAAAAATCTATGATTTTGAATAAGTCATATAACAAACAAGCTAACACTCAACCTTCGAGGCCGGCAGAAGAACTATACTCCTAGTCATTGCCATATATATATATATATATATACTGATAGTGATATTGTTATGCTAAAAAGATATTAAAGAGGAGTTGTTTCCAAGACTTATCATCAAATATCCATATAGAACCCTATTAATATTGCTGCAATCATATTAGCATTGACTTTTCAAATAAATAATGGTTTAGTTAACGAAGTTATATATGAAAATTGTGTCTATTGAACCTTTCAAAGTAAATAATGTCTTGGGACATTACAGAACGAAATAATTGATGGCAAACAAAATGTAATGTAGAGAAAAACTAGTTAATGAAAATGAAAAATAGCCTTCGTGTTCTAAGCTCTAGCTATTAATATTAGTAAGAGAAACAGAAAATAGCAAATGAACAAGAAATGCAGTATTTGATAAAGAAAAAAGGATCATTTACCAGGACAAATGCTTTTATGTTTTCTCTTGTCAATCTCATTTCAGAGCTTTTATCTTCAGAAATATCGAGTAAAATATGAAGTAAATCCTTCACTGCATGACCTCCATCCATATTTTTCCTCTTTCTTTCTTGCCTCTTCGTGCTCCTTTATAATCTTTTCCATCATACTGTCAAACCTATCACGAACTTCCTTATGCCTTTTCCCAAATCCATGCAAATCTAAATTTTTACAAAACCAATTTTTGCAAATATAATCTGACAAATTAAACTTCCCTGTAAGCTCAGCCGTAGCTTTCACCAACTTTGTCACCTCATCAGCTTCATTTTCGTTTTCAGAACACCTTTGACTCATGGTCATTCTTGATATAGTGTTATTGGTTACCCTCATAAGCCCTTCTCCAACATCAATAGCCTCATCTGATTGAGCCTTTTTCAGTATAAACTGCACAAACCTTGTTATCTCTTCATTCCTAACTGGAAGAAGCTGATCTAGTGTTTGACTTTGACCAACTAGAAGTTTAGACAGGCAAAGTTTTTTCATGAATTTCCAATAGGGTCCATAAGGTGCAAAAGAAAAATCAGCGGAGCCATATGTTATGTAATCAACAGCAGCGGTTTGGGGTTGATTCGTGAAAGAAGTTTCATGAGTTTTGAGGAACTCTTGCCATTTCTGGGGAGGAAACAACGACACAAGGGACGGACCCAAGGAAGAGGTGAATTAAGGGTCCAAAGCGATTTGAGAGCTTGTGAAGAGCTTGGTGAGGTAATGGAGCAAGAAGATGGAGGTGACCAATGATTGGCAGGGCTAATGGGCTCAGTGGAACACGACCTTTAGTCCTGGTTCTGGTTATGTATCGGACCAGGATGGTGGAGACTGGCCATATGAGGAAAACTATGATGTAGCTGTGCAAATCAGCCATGGTTGAATCTTGGTAATATAATTTGGAATGATGGTGGTTTCGTTGATGCTTTTAAAAGAGTAGGATGAGGTTTTTTATTTTATTTTAAACAAAATAATAAATTACACCTTTTTAATTTTGTCTAAAATTAAATTCGATTTTATTTTTATTTTTATTTATTTCATTCTTGTAAGTTTTTATTTTTGGTCAATGTAGTCAATTTCTGTCCACTTCAATTAAGTGGGTTGCTCTGTGTAAAAGCTACACTTTAAATTTTAAATTTTTATTTTCTTTAATTAAAAAATTGTAAAACAATTTTGAGAAAAAAAAAAAACTAAGAAATTTAGAATTATTTTTATTCTAAAATGAAAAGAGCACTAAGAAAAAGAAAAAAAAAAATTGAGTTAAGTGTTAGAAATGAAGTAAGATTGAGAAATGTGTCAACCGAAGTACACTACAACACACTTTCACAATTTTCTCACAGTTTCAACCTTTTGTCTAACGGTCTTCTATGTTGAATTCTCATCCAATCTAAATTAATTACTTCAAACTATTCCTAATCTTCAATGGACTAAATGTGGGGATAAGGATTGGGTTCAAGTTTTCAGGAACGAACTTCACATACATATACAATTAGATTAAAATTCTATCTTGTAAAAAAAAAAAAAAATTTAGAAAAATATTAAAAGAATTTTTTTTTTTTTTTTTTTAAGAAACAAACCAATCATATTGCGGGTTGGGACAACAAAAAAAAAAAAAAAAAAAAAAGGATGATGTGACATTTTTTGTGTAGAATACCATCTGGAAACACCACAACAGTTTTCAGCATTTAAACCTCATAACATGTATTTTCACAATATTTTTTTATTCACACGTATTTCTACAACACTTAAACAACTATACTAAAAATTTCTTACCAAACAGCTTCAATACTTGTAAGCTGGTTTTCATCACCGAAGTCCCTATGGGTTTCTTTTTGCCTTTGACTCATTATTTATTAGAGCATTCTCGTCCCGATATCTAAAACCTGAAAAATGTAAAATAGAAAATATTGTTCATTAAAAACTCACAAAATCACGCCACATTCGGCTATCTATCGCTGTTCGGTATCTGTCAAAGATGCACCACCGCGGGACTGAAAAGAATTTCAAAAAGTGCTGATGATTGCATCTTATTGTTAATCTTATTTTTCGTCCTAACTTGTTTAGTTGCTATTGGTGTCAAGGCCTGCAATTTTGATTTCTTGCTTTTGATTCCATTCCTACACCATCATCTAAAATTTAACACAAGCATTTGGTTTTTCTTAGTACAAACTACAAAGCAGTTTTTTTTTTTTTTTTTAAACAATTTAGTATTAATTAACTAAAATATAAATAGATAAGTGTAGGGTCACGGTTTTCTGGCTGGGCCCAGCGACGGACAGGGATCTAGGCCCAGCGGACCTAATACAATGAATTTGTAGAGAGTGGGTCCAAAAGCTGGGTTCTGATAGGGCAACGGCTTGTGTGAAAATTGTGGATGATCAAGTAGGAGCTAAGAACAGAACCAGACGGCCCAACGCCCGGGGGGAGAGGACTCCTCATCCAAGAATATGAATTCTCGCCTCGTCTCACTTCCCAGGCCCCCCCCCCCTTTGTGGGAGATCTCTGATATTATATATCCCTTCCTTTGGTTCATCCTCTTCCTACACTTGTTAGTCATTTATGCCTATACTTGAGTGCATGTCCCATCAGTCACTCCTTCTGATGCTCTGTGAGCTGTTGTGACCTCGATAGCACTGTCTAGGGGTCACGTCCACATAAATGGGGTCAGGGCGTTAGCTGTGGGTATTTAATACGAAGGTGTCAACTTCTCCAAGAATTTTTTTTCTACCATGCTCCTATGGCTGGCCCACTGGACTCGGAACTTCCTTTGGGATGTTCGAGGGGACTGCCTCTAGCGGTGTGGCGCTTTCCCCTTCCGTGATTTTGGTCTGCCGAGGACAGGGTCGTCCTCGGCAGTATATCTTGGCAATCTAGATTCCCTTTGTTCGTCCTCGGGTATTTCTTCCTCCTCGGCGTAGGCCATGGGCTTGATATGAAATGAGCCGGACTTTGGCCCCACAATAGCCCCTCAAAATCCTACTGCCCGACTCCTTGGATGGGGAGGAGGATTTTGATGTTCTCGGGTCTATGTCATGGTCAGTTGAGTCTTGTTCCCCTATGGGCGCCAGGGCCTCTTCGCCTGCCCAAGGTATGCTCCTGGCATTTCGGCGTACGAGGTGCACTGTCATTAATGCCTTTATAGGATGATGCGAATCGCTTCGGTATACGAAGTGTGTATTCAATGACGCCTTTATGAAGCGGCGTAGATTTGGCGGTTGAAGGTTCTCTTAGAAATTGGGCGAAATTTATTTCGCTTGACATTCCCTCTTTGAGCTTTGTGTGCAGTGAATTCCCCCAGATTTCGCCTTCTATATAAGGTGCCCTAGGAGGACTATTTTCCACATCTACTAGCCCTGGAATCCT
>JAOWBE010174982.1:0-11756 GCA_028566155.1 Quercus phellos | reverse complement strand
AGTGGAATATATTATTATTGATGAGGTTAAATACTAGGCTTGCCTAATTAAGTGCTCATTTGGCAATTCCTAAATTGAAGCTAGATATAATTTCAAGCTCTATTCTTATTATGATAGGTTTACTTGATATTGTTTAGGTTCTAGCTAATCTCCTTGGAGCTTGGAGAATTAGGCTTTTGGGGTTGCAAGGTAAGTAGTTTTTAATGGGATTTTTGAAAAATAAACATGTTGCATAAATGATGTTTTTGGGTTAGACACACTTTTGGAAACTACATATGGAAAATATATTTTCCTAAAACTATTGTGTCATAACCTTAATATATGTATGATTATATATGAAAATGAATCATATTTGGTATTGCATTTGGGGAAATGCATGAATTATTGATATGAAAAAATGAGCATTTTTTATTTAATCTTCAATAAGGAAACCACGGATTTTATGGTATATTATAAACTTTAAAGATGCTTATCTTGTCTTGTTATGTGGGAAATTGATAAAAAATATTTTTGACAACAATGAAGTTGAAAACCTTACACAAACTTTGTGGAAGTTAGATTATTGAAGGTTTTTCTGAAACTACCTAGTTATAAACTATGTATTTGAAAGAAAATGCATAATTGTGAGCTTTATGGGGTTTTAATACCATGCCATGTGGGATTTCCCGGTGATCACCCAATTTGGTTTTTGTAGTCTTTGTGACAACGGAATCAAATCTAGGTTAGTGCCCTTTTACTTTGGATGAAGCGTTCTTCCCCGCTGCCCATGCGGGAAAGATGTTCCTTGATTGTGTGTGGGTGAGGCTGCTGCCCGTGGGGCCAAGAGACCACATGCAAGAGAGGTCCTATTTGACACGCTCTCTCTACTACCCATGGGGGGAGAGAAAAGCCTTAAGGGTATGGGTGAGGTTGCTATCCATGGGGCCAAGAGTCTGCATACCAGAGAGGACAATATCATGCCAGTTGTGAATGGGTGGATCCCCTGTCCAGTCTATGTGGTAGTGTGATATATTTCTGATAATTTACCTTATGTTAGATATTATGGCTTTGGAAATTATATTGTTGGTGCTCACAAATTGTAGTATATAGTTTCAAGGTATTTCCTTTGAGAAACTTTGTGTTTTATTATTTAATCATTCTTGTCATATTGTTATTTTTGAAGATGAAACTTGCATTTCCCCCACCCCCATTAAATATGCTACTTACTGGGCTCTGTCTCATTCCATTATTTTTATAAATTTTTTAAAGTAGGCAATGATCTTTTGAGATAGCTTTTTTTGGTGGCTAACAGTAGTTAGATTAACTACTAATGGAGACTGAACTTTTGTAATGGAGATATTAAATTATGTACATCTTAGAATAGACTTGACTCATTCTTTTGTATATTATAGTGGTTGTGACTATTTTCCATTGATGGGAAAAGCTAATATTATGTAATTATTTATTCAGACCTCTATTCTTTTATGGCCAATGGTTCTTGTAATTATTTGCTTAGAGATTTGACTTACTTTAAGAGTATATTCAATGAGATTATTATGATAATTCTTGATGTTCGTACTTGATATGATTTATGTGGATTGGATTGTCAAAAAGGAAAAATCTACAGGATACGTCTTTCTCATGCTTTGAACCCTTCGGGGTTTGGGGCGTGACATCTGATATATCTAAATTTATAATTCAACCATAAATCAAGTAATAAAAATTCAAATAATAACAAAACAAATAATTTTTTCACTCCTTCAAAATAAAATTACTAGTCCAAAAAGTTCCAACCTCCATACTATCAAATTCAACAATATGTCAAAGTTCCATAATAAAGAACCAAGATTATTACATGGTATTCAAGTGCCATATCAAAAACTAAAAGACATTACAAACTAAGAGGAAAAAAAAAAAACCAAAATGATTACATGACATATCAAAATATCCTTGATGGCAAAATCTAAGTCCAACCATCCAAGTGTCATATCAAAAAGTAAAAGACATCACTGATCAAGAGATTGGATTGGAAGATATTTAGGGTTCCATTGAAGAGGGTGTCTTCCTTGTGCCCATCCTTATTGATATTCATGCTCATTTTATCTTCAGTGAGCTCTTCCAATTGTGATTGTGCAAGTTCTACATCAAAAAAATTTAATGAAACATTAAAAACTTATCTAAGCATTATAAATAAGAAATTTGGAAACTGCGGGTAATCAAGCAATTGAATCAATTAAATAAATAATAGTCATTCACATAGTAATAATTACTAGTAATGAACTTGTAGTGTCTCCTGTCTACGAAGTTTGCCAAAAAACAACATCTATAAACTATTATATTCTGAATATGCATGAATATAATTTGTATAATATTGGTCAACCACACCATCATGCATCATTCAACTCAACTTATTCCATTTAACTTCTCTAAAATATCATGCATATTCTATATGTTCTATTTTGACAACTCAATTCCTTTGTCCATAGAGCAACTTTTCTACCATTTAAAGTTTTCTCTACACCTTTCCATGACTAATATTTAAAATAAACATTGACATTTTATGGGAAATCCAGAACCTTTTTGACATATATATTATTTTCTTTTTAAAAAATAATCATAAAATGTAGAACTCATTCAACCAACTTGTAAATAAAAAATATATTACCTATATTTGCAACTGTAGGAATAGGAATGCTTAATAGCGCTTCAAATTTCTAGTACCATATGCTTCGGCAGCAATATATTCCCTTCCACACTTCTTGCATTTGCATGTAGGCTTTTCTTCATCTTTTGTAGGAAGCATTTGAAAGTAACGCCAAACAATTAAATTTCTCTTCCTTTGTTGTCTTTGCTATTTGTCCTATTCTTAGACTTAGTCTTAGCCTTCTTTGGCGGAGGAAGTTCAACCACTTCATCAAGTTCATCTACTAAGTCAATGTCTTTTCCTTCACACTTAATGTCAATAGGAATCATCTCATCACTTACCATCTAGACCAATTTAAAGAAAAATTATTGATAAGAAATTTAGTAATTCTAAGAAAAATTAAAGAACAACAAATAAACTTAAAATCAACAAAATAAACAAACAAATCTACTATTAGTACTAAAAAGTCAACATTACAATGATTAACACAAAAAACAAATGGATCTTCAATTATTTTATTTTAAGATGACAGAAATTAAAAAAACTTGAGAAGAAATCATAGAGCAAGGCAGATTATTTTAAAATCAACAAAAAATAAGCAGCTTTACTTTTATTTTTTATATCAGTAAAAATATCTCCTATTACGGCAATTAGTACTACAAACCAACGGTATAGTGATTAACACAAAACAAATGGATTTTCTGCGGTGTCTGTTTTTCTGCACAGTGATGTTTTCTGCTCAGTATTATTTTTCTGCTCAGTGTTATTTTTCTGCTGTGTAGTTTTTTTGCTGTGTTGTTTTCTGCAGTATTTGTTTTCTGTAGAATAGGTCCAGTTTTCCCCTATTTTGATGTTACAAGGATTTTATGTGTTATTATACTTTATCTATTAAAATTTCTATCTTTTATCTCCAAAAAAAAAAAAAAAAAAAATCAACAATGATAGTGATTAACAAAATAAACGAACGGATCTACAATCATTTTATTTCAAGATGACAGATACAAAGAAATTTGGAAAGAAATCATAGAGAAAGACCTAATTATTTTAACTTTAAAAAAAAAAAGGGCTACTATTAGTACTAAACGATCAACATGATAATGATTAATATAGTAAACAAAATCTACAATTATTGAAAATTTCATTAGTAAGAAAACAAAACAAAAATATATAACATATATACCTTGCTATTGGAAGAGAGAGTAGAAGGTTGAGAGACATGGGAAGGCTAGGGTTTTGATTTTATAGTGAAGAATCAATCTGTAATTCTGTATCTGTAGTGTAGTGTAGATGAAAGTGGGGCGGTTGGAGTTTTGAGGAGAAGAAGAAGAGTCGGAGATAGAGTAAAGATTGACGACAAAAACGAAGAGACACAAGATTGAGATTTGAGAGAGGGGAGAGGTCTAGTTTTGAGGGGAAGACTAAATATCTAAGCTTATATACCTAGTCAAAAGGGTAAAAAGGTAAAATTAACTTTATAAGCTAATCGGGTCAAATGGGTTAAATATTTTGAACATGAACACAACCTGTTTAATAAACGGGTCAATCGTGTTAACCCAAATATGACTCGAACCCGTTTAACCTCAACCCATAACTTGTTTATAAACAGGTTCATCTTGTCTAGTTCACGAGTTGTGTTAGATTTTGACACCCCTCATTTAAGGGAAGAGAGGCTAAGTCTGTAACTGTCTTTCGTGCCAACCTCAACTGCCATTTGAACCAATCAATGCAACACCGTTTCAAGACAGTTTGATGAAATAGTGCATTCCGCTCAGCTGCAATATATACATTAGCCCTGCTTCAAAACTTTTTTGTTTTGGCCCTTCTTCTTCTTCTTTGAATTCATTTCAGAATCACCATCTTCAACATCCCCCCTCAAACGACAAGGGGAGGAATCCACCAAGAGTTAGTGTCTCTGAAGAAGAAATAAAGGGGTAGGCAAAGGCTTGGTAAAGACATCAGCTAAATTGTCCTTGCCAGAAATAAAACCAACACTGAGATCTTTGCAAAGAACCTTCTCTCTAACATAGTGAAAATCAACCTCGATATGCTTTGTACGAGAGTGGAACACTAGATTTGCTGATAAGGCAATGGAAGATACATTGTCACGCCAAATCACTATTATACCTTGAAATGGAACCATCACTATTAAGCTTAAGCTTAAAAACCCATTTACACCCAACTAGATTCACATGAGAAGGTGCAGGAACCAAAGACCAAGTTTGCTACTTTTGGAGAGCTTGAAACTCGGCATCCATTGGCTCGCACCATTTGGGGTATTGAGAGGATATTTTGTAAGAAGGGGGTTCTATATAAGTGTAATCAAGGACAGCTTTATGGTGAAATTTGGATTTTGTTTTAGTGATGCCACTCTTGGACCAAGTTTGCATGGGATGATGATTTAAGGTAGAGACAAAAAGAAGGGTTGTTAAAGCAAATGATAGTTGTGTGGACTCAGGTAGAGATGCAAGTGTATGTAACACAGATGAAGGGTCTAGATGAGGTTTATTAAAAGTGTGGAAATAGTAGGAGATGAAGTTTGATTAGAAGTGGTCTGTGTATCCAAAGGAACAAGTAAAGCCTAAGGAAAAAGGAAGAAACTGACACAAAAGTAGATGATGATGATGGTAAAGCACCAAGCAAGGAAGGGTGATTTGTGGAGTGTAAATATAATTGATTTGAGAGCCAAAGGGGATCAAGAAAAATAGGAGAAGATGATGCAGGAACAAAAGGAGTGAGAAGGGAGAAGGGAAATCTTGATTCATTGAAAAGGACATGTCTAGAAGTGTAAAGCTGTTTAGTTTGAAGATCAAGACAAAGGTACCCTTTAGAAGTTAAGGAATAACCTAGAAAAATATATTCTTTAGTTCTAGGTTCAAGTTTATGAGTAGTGTATGACCTGAGATGAGGATAACAAGCAATACCAAACACTCTTAACTATGAAAGATCAGGTAGAGAAGAGTGTAATTTGTAACAAGGGGATTGAAAACCAAGGACAGAAGTGGGCAGCAAGTTGATTAGAGTGAGAGCTGTATGCACAGCATATGACTAGTAGGATGTATGCATAGATGCTTGTGACAGAAGTGTGATAATGGTCTCAATGAGATGCCTATGTTTCCTCTCGACAAGACCATTTTGCTAAGGGGTGTAAGGAAAAGAAGTTTGATAGATGATGCCTTATTGTAATAGGTAGTGTTTAAACTCATTAGAGGTGTACTCACCACCTCCATCAGATTTGAAAATCTTGATTTTTCCTAAGAATTGATTTTCAATCAAAGCTTTAAAATGAACAAACTTAGTAAAGACTTCAGATTTTGTTTTAAGCAAGTATAGCCCACAAGTCAAAATGGACAAGTTCAAAAGGAGAAGATGTAATAAACTAAGACTATGGACAATGGAGATTATGCATTTTACCATTCAAACAGTGCATACAAGAATGATCAACAAAATTAGACTTATTCATTATAGATTTCGCATTAGGAAATAAAACTTTGAGAACTTGATCATGAGGATGACCAAGTCTCATGTGCAAAAGAGACTTATTGAAAACATTAAGCCTAGCAACACTGTTGTAGACCTTAGAAGACAAAGAAAGTTGAGATGCCTTATGAGGATAGATGGGATAAACTCCACCTTCACTTTTGCTCTTGTAAAGCACCTTCCTCATGGCCAAGGCCTGATTAATGGAAAGGAGATTTTCATTAAAATAGCACTAACATTTGTTTAAAGCTAATAAGATTTTGTTATAGTAGAATGATTTTAGTTTTTAATGTAGGCAACACAATTTTCAATAGAGTACTTCATGTAAAATTTGACACGTAATAATTACAACATAATTGTATGTACATTATCTTGTCCCCCGGAATGTAAAAATTTCAGCTCATTACAAAAATCTTCAATAAGTAAGTAAATTAATATTAGGAAGGTACAAGATCGAATTAGAGCAAGAAAATATTTTTCTTCTTAAAAATTTTCATTTGAGAGTAGATGAAGAATATAATAGTATCAAATATTTGAAGCAATATTTATTAAAAATCCTTACACTACTGAAAATTTGAATTTTCTTCTCAAAAAAAAAAAAAATTGAGTATTTGAATTTTCTTGAAATTAAGCTCGGACTTCAACCGGGTCTTTTCTTGAAAGTTTGACAAAAACTATTCATGTATGATACAAATTTAATCAAAAACTATTAATAAATACAATTTTAAATTAGATAATTTTTAGAAAATAACTTATCTAATTCAATTAGAACTTATTAGAGAGGATAAAAATCTAATTTAACCAGATTTTTTTAGTGTTATTTTTCTCTATCCAGAAATATGATGAATTCAAGATAACAGTTTAAACATACATAGTTTATTACTATTTGTTATTCTAAAGACCAAATTAAATAATAATTAAAATGAATGACATTGAAATACTGGATTTCAAAAACTTATGTTGCAATATAATTAGAATAAGTGAACCATAAGTCAAAATTTTTCATTTTATGTTATTATAAAAATATAGATATATAATATCGTATTCAAAAATATATAAACTAAATAAAGCTCAATTTCATTCGAGTTTAAAGTTTTCTAGAAAATAATTCATTTTTAAAACATTATTTTTTTATAAAATTATTTTATTTTCTAATGTTTGATAACAACTTTAAATGTATTGGAAAACAATCTTCTAACTCCTATTATTTAGCATACCATAAAATAGAGTTATTTTTCAAAAATAATTAGTGAAAAAAAATCTCTAATAAATAAAGCATACTTTTTATATTAACTAAAAATAATTTTCCTTTAATTCTCTTTTTCTAATGTTAACAAACACTAAAAAATACAAATATATATATATATATATATATATATTCACGTAAGGTTTTCTATTGAAACAACGAAAACGTTAATATTGGACAAACATGTCCTAAAAGAACTAAACTAGACAAATTAGACCAACATTTTGAGCCAAGACACACAAGAAGGGAACAAAATGATTACTATGCTATGCACACTGAAAAATACTCCCCTCACGTGCAGTGGTTGAGATATAGAAAAACTATTCTTTTCTCTCTCTCTCTCTCTAAAAAAAAACTATTAAGGACCTGAGCTAAATAAAAATAAATAAATTCAATGAATAAACTATAGATAAATAAATATACACATATTATAAATATATATATACACACACACAAATACTTCACATGATTTAACAATATATCATTTTCTCATATATTGCAAAAATTGTTATATCAAGTTAGTCTTTACATAACTCATATTGTTATATAAAAAATATATCATTTTTTTTAGTGATAGTTTTAACTTATAGCGTTCGTTTGTAATAAGTGAAATAAACTTACATTAAAATTTCAAGATTCCAATAAAATTAAATTTTTAAAGCTATTTGAATAATAAGACTTAATTTATCTTTCTCTCAAAAATAATAGATCTAATTTATAAAATATTCAGAAAGACAGAAGTTTAAATTAAATTCATGGAAATTTTAAATTCTCAATAATAGAAAGCCATACCAAGGAAATAAATGCTTTTACCCTTTGAGACTTGAGAGCACCTCTGAAATACACACACTTATATAATTGAGTTTCTCGATGGTGATACCAAACTGTCTTCTTGCAATCCTATTCATAGACTTATAGTATATGTGATCCTCTCTCTCTCTCTCTCTCTCTCTCTGAAGTATAAGCACAAATCACGTTATGGTACGGACAACGTAATTCTCACTTGTTTACAGACATCTCACAAACTTTAATTTCACTTTCTTTCTTTTTTTCTGCTTTAAATTTAGAATTGACGTTTTTTTTTTTTACAAGCATAGTACTACTATTTCCAAAAAGCAAGAAACAATCACTTTCTTAGCTTGTTTACACTGTCTAATTGCGGCAGCTTTTTTAGTTAAAAAGCAAAAGTCAATTATACAAAATTATCATAGTTAGTGAATTTACTGATCATGCAGATTTACACAGACTTTCAATCTACACCGTGTCTGTGCATTTAAAACAAACAGCGTACGTGCACGAATGTATATTATACGTAACACACTAACAACTAAATTTCAAGATAATGTCTCTAGCTGATCGAGTTTATGATTGACTTTGGTTTTATTTAGCTTCATTGCGTAAAGTGGTTTCAAGGAACCGAAATCGATCCTACATGATCAAGGTAGAGATATATACCAAATTGGTTATCTTTACTTGCGTAACACCTCGAACATGGACAAGAATAGTCAGCTGGGACATATAGTCATATACATGAAAACCCAAATTTTTTTGCCGGAATTCTAATGTGACAGAATATGAATAGCTGCTCATGACTTTGATCACATGAACATCCTCTTTTTTTTCTTCACCACTCACAATCAACTATGTCAAGGTTGTGAGTCTTGTGACAATTATTGTACAAAGTTGTATACAAAGATTTTCTCAAAGCTTCTTAGAGCTAATGGGGCCTCAAGTTTTATAAGTCTAGTCATACATTTGTATCAGTTCATACAAAAATTCATGTATATGTTAGTACAAGAAGCTATTTTTTCTATTATATATACTCACTTTTTAAAACAGCTAATATCAAATTATCTATTTTACACCACTTGTCATTAAAATATAATTAATTTTTTTATATTTTAAATTGTTTCTCTTTATTCACACATAACAACCCTCATTCGACCTCTTCCTTCATCATCAGAATACGAAAAAAAAAAAATTAAAAGCTAAATGAAAAATGAATAATATCTATGTAAATTTATACAATTATTATAACAACCATATATTTTTATATAACTTTACATAACCTGATGTTTGTGAATTTTAAGCTTGATTGGATAGAATGTGGTACAAGACTGATACGAATGTTCTAAATATTGGTTTTCATTAATTAGCAAACCTAATTTAGGAAGTTCAGTCCGTGAGAGAACTACAATTGGGCTAAAATCTTCCTAAATAAAGTACCGAATGCCTCTCTCAAGACAATTCTCCAAACTTCGGCCCAAAATTTTGAAGCAAAAAAAAAAAAAAAATTCCAACCTAAGTCTTGTAACTGGAGTGATTTAAGGGTTGATTGGCCCATATAAAGGATTTCAGTGGATCATCCATAAATAGTCCAGTCATGGTACCTGGTCTCTCCCTGCTTTGGTTGTATCATAATTAGGAGAAAAAAGAACGGGGACCTCACACTTGTCAAGGTATCTGTTCTCTCCCATTATTTCAAATATAAATAGGATGTGTTTGGGGAAGGACTTCCTCAAATTTAATAAGAGTTATATGTAAAATATTAGAAACAAATACAAACATATACAAGGGAGAGGGAAATGGATTTTAATACAAAGGCACACATAATATTAGATCTTAAATGCATGGTTTGAGTTTAAAAAATGCATCTTTTGTCCCAAAACCAAATCCATTGCCATTTTTAATTTATGTCATAAATGTATCTTAAGCTGGTTTAATGTATCACCGAATGTGACAATAGTACAACCAAATGTTATGTTGGTATTGCCTAATATGACAATGAAACTATTAAATGTGAGAAAAAATAAGGAAACCACTAAATATGACAAAAGTAGAGACACATATATTGTTAGTACTGTCCAATGTAATGCTAGAACCATTAAATGTAATGTTTTGGTAACTTTTTTTTTTTTTTTTTGAGAATCCTGCTTCATTAACATTAACTAAAATACGCCAAATCGACCTGAACAATACACTGAATGTCTGGTGGTACATCTTCCATCCAGACAGTTAAATTGGGAGAATTTATTGCCAATCTTGCTAAAGCATGAGCTACGTTATTCCCTTGATGGCGAACATGAGAAAACCTATGACTAACAAAGGAGGAGGCTAAATGTTTAGTGTCTTGAATCACATGCCCATGTAAGGCTAAGGACAAGTCAGAACTGTTTAGCTCTCTGTAGATAGTTTCTGAATCACCTTCAATGTCAACCTTTGTAAAACCAGTCTCTAGAGCCAACTCAACTGCTTTCCTGGCTGCCAATGCTTCCACCTGAGCAACCGTTGTTGGGAGAGGGATCAATTGTGATAATGCAGCCATGACCAAGCCTTCTGCATTCCGGATGACCACTCCTATCCCAGCTTGTCTTTGATCCGCAAAGGTCGCGCCATCGTAATTGACCTTGTACATCTCTGTCTACGGCGGCTTCCACCTCGTATGGTTCCTATGTTGTACCGTCCGTGCAACCTGGTGTAGATTTTGAAACTCTGCTTTCCTTTCCACGGACAAAGGGAGGATGTGGTTCACTGGGCACACAGCCTCCTTGAATCTGATTTTGTTTCTTCGGTTCCAGATGGTCCAGCCGTGAATGCAAGAAGTTCAGCATCCTTCCTGTCCGAGAAAGCTTTTTTGAAGATTTCCTTGGTACTGCATCCCTGCATAGCCGCAATCCAACTCCATTGAGGATCCGATCTCCAAGCCACCTGCAAGTTAGAGCAAAAGAAAATAGCATGTGTACAATCTTCATCACTCAAACTACAATTCTCACAGAGGGCAGAAGTGGTGATTTTCCCGCGACACAAATTCCGCTTCGTTGGTAAAGCCTCCTTGCATGCTCGCCATACAAAGTTTTTCACTTTACTCGGCACCTCCATTCCCCATAAATTTTTCCAAAACTCCCTATCATTATCTGAAGTTTGTTGTACATCAGAAGTGTCTTTTAAAAATCTATAACCTGATTGAACCGAGTATCGGCCTAAAGGGGTGAAAGGCCACACAAGTGCATCGGGTTGGCTGGTGGAACTTAGCGGAATGCACTTAATAATATCTACTTCAGCTCTCTCAAAAACATGGTCGACCACTTCTTCTCTCCACTTCCTCTGGACCAGATCAATCAAGACCTCAACACATGACTGCTCTTGTCCGAAAATCATTGGCGTAGAAATTCTGGGGTTATGTCTTGTAGGAAGCCAGTTATCGGACCAAATCTTAATCTGCTTTCCATCCCCTACTCTCCACAACGCACCTTTGGATATCACTTCCCTGCCCACTAGAATACTTCTCCATGCGTAAGAAGTTGAAGGGGAGTCTTTTGCCTCTAAGAGTGATCCTCTAGGGAAGAATCTTGCCTTGAACACTCTATGGAAAAGAGAGTTTTCATCATTGAGAAGTCGCCATGCCAATTT
>JAOWBE010174913.1:0-11760 GCA_028566155.1 Quercus phellos | reverse complement strand
TTTCTCAACAAATTGATTCACAAGGCATAAACTCCAATTTATAAAGTTAACCTATTTAATATCATCTCCAACATCATAACTAGCTTCCCTAAAATTTACACTACATCATTAAGAGACCCATGAAAGCAAAATCCAAATATCCTCCAAGACAAGAAATTTAGGACTTCAACTAACTCCAAATAAACCCAATGGCAATAGAAAAATTAAATTTACCATTCATCACATGTTATAACTCAAAACCCCTAAATTTTCCACCATAAATAAACCTTAGGTAGTCATCATAAGCACAAACCATATACCCACTGAACAAATAATTTCGCCAATACAAAACCCATACATACAAACACATAAATATCACTTCCAATGCTTATAAATCACATGGGTATCATTATTAAAGTTTAGATAAAAATAACCTCAAACAAAAGTGTAAAACCCACCAAAAAAATTAAAAATTTTTACCTCAAAAAAAGGATGTGAAGGTGTTTATGGGTTCCCAAGAATTTTCTGGTAATCTTGCTGGAAAATGATGGTGGAAATGGTGGTGGTGGTGGTGATGTGGAAGTGCCGGTGGAGAGGACGAGAGTAGAGAGGAGCGTATGAGAGAAAACAAAAAAATGAAAAGAAGGGAAAATTGAGCCGGCCAAAGAAGAGATAAGAGGGAATGAATTGTGTGGTTGGTAGTGGGGTCACGTGAGGCACGTGGGAACTTAAAAATCTGTCTTGACCCTTTTTTTTTATTTTTTTTAAACTGATGGGACGTTACACCAATCTTGCTAGGAAGTTAGCTTCTGCATTTTTGGCCCGAGGGATTTGCACAAAGCCTAGGCTATCAAAGTGCTACGAGAGTTGTTGAACGATCTTCAAGTACTTCTGCATCCTCTCTTCTTTGGCTTCATAGTCTCCCTTCACTTGTCCAATTATTAGCTGAGAATCAGCTTGGACGATAAGATTCTATGCTTCAAGAACTTTTGCTAGACTCAGTCCTGTTAGCAATGCCTCATACTTTGTCTCATTATTCGTTTCTAAGAATTGCAGTCTAACTATATACTTCAATATTTCTCTTTCTGGAGATATGAGTACTACTCTTGTCCCTCCTACCTTCTTCATGGCAGGCCTATCTATTTGGATCGTCCATGTTTCCATGGGGAGTTCTTCTTCCTTGTAAGGGTAAGTGAATTCTGCGATGAAATCTACTAGTACTTGGGCTTTAATTGCTGCTCAAGACCGATATTTGATGTCGAATTGGCCTAGTTCAATTGCCCATTGAATGAGTCATCATGTTGCGTCTATCTTGTTCATTGTCTTTCTTATTAGTTGATTTGTCATTACGACGATGGAGTGCGCTTGGAAGTAAGGACAGAGTTTCCTAGAAGCAACTAACAATGCGAAAGCTATTTTTTCCATCCTTGGGTAATTTGCCTTTGCTCCCTAGAATGCTTGGCTGGTATAATAGACTAGCTTTTGGAAATTTTCTTCTTCTTTGATCAGTGCCGAACTTACCGCGGTGTTAGACACTACTAAGTAGAGGTACGACTTTTCTCCCATTATTGAGGGACTTAGCAATAATGGCTTCATCAAGTACTCTTTTGATTTTGCAAGGGCTTCTTCACACTCATCAGTTCACTGAAAGGCCTTTTTCAAAACCTTGAAGAATGGCATGCACTTGTCCGTTGCCCTAGAGAAGAATCTGTTTAGAGCTGCGACCTTTCTAGTGAAGCTTTGAACCTCTTTCACTGTCTTTGCTGATTTGATCTCGATTATTGCCTTCACTTTGTCTGGATTTGCCTTTATGCCTTGTTGGGACACCATGAATCCCCAAAATTTCCATAAAGCAATAGCAAAAACACAATTTGCAAGGTTTAGTTTCATATTCTACTTACGCAGTGTGCTGAAGGTTTCTTTTAGATCGTCCAAGTGGTTGGCTTTGTCCTTGCTTTTCACCAGCATATCATCTACATATACTTCCACATTCCTTCCAATTTGGTGAGAAAACATGCAGTTCACCAATCTTTGGTATGTGGCTCTTGCATTCTTCAATCCAAAGGGCATAACTCATAAGAGTACAACCCTTGGCTAGTGACGAACGAGATATTCTCTTGATCTTCTTCGTCCATGAGAATCTAGTTGTATCCAGAAAATGCGTCCATGAAACTTAGGAGCTTGTGTCTAGCAATTGAGTCTACCAATTGATCAATCCTTGGTAAAGGGAAGCTATCCTTTGGGCAGGCCTTGTTTAGGTTTGTGAAATCAACGCACATACTTCATTTTCCATTGCTCTTTTTTACCATTATCACATTTGCTAGCCAATCCAGGTAGAAGACTTCCTTGATGAAACCAGCTTCTAGTAGCTTTTCTACTTTTTTAGTTACTGCTTTGTTGTGCTCTGTTGCAAAAATTCTCCGCTTCTGCTGTACAAGTTTACATTCTGGATTGATGTTAAGACAATGCTGTATGATCTTCTTATCAATTCCGGGCATATCCTCGTGTTCCCAAGTGAAAACATCTAGGCTTTACCTCAAGAAAGAAACCATCTTCTCTTTCTCCAAAGTTAGGAGTGCTGATCCTATCTTTAATATCTTCGTTGAATCTCCTGGGATGATCTCAACCTCTTGTGGTGTTTCTGACAATTCGGGGATGGGCTCTGGTTCATTGATCACCCATGTGTGGTTCTCCCCATACTAAGGTAGCTTGGTAGTACTCTCTTGCCAGAACTTGATCTCCGTTGATTTCTCCTACTCCATGGGTGATTGGAAATTTCACCTTTAAGTAATATGTTGACGTCGCTGCTTTTAGCCTTTTGAGTGCAAGTCTTCCCAAGATGATGTTGTATGTTGAAGGACAGCCAACTATGAGAAAATCGATTTCCTTGGTGACCTGTACTGGGTAAGTGCCTGCAATTCCGATTAGAGTGACGATGGCCCTAAGGATGATTCTATCCCCAGTGAAGCTCACTAGAGGAGAGGTGAAATGCTTGATCCGTTTCTTATCCATTTTCATCTGTTGAAACGCATGTAAATAGATGATATATGCTGAACTTCCGTTGTTAATAAGTACCCAGTGGATGTTGAATTTTTCTACTCTAAGCATGATTACTAGTGGATTGTCATGGGGTTGCCTAATGCCGCGACCATCTCTCTCTGAGAAGATGATATCAGGTTCATATTTCCTTGGCATCTTCATTGGAAGGAGTCGTGAATGGACACTATTTATTTCTCTCTCATGGGCTTTTTTTAGGGACCTCAGTGTTCCTCCTGCCGTTAATCCTCCTGAGATTGTCTTTATCTCTCCTGCAAGAGGTTTGCTATCTCTTGCTTCTCGATTTCTGTCCTTATCATCCTTCCTTTGGTATCTGTAGGGCTCTGTTTTCTTGACAAACTTCTGCAACTTCCTTTACCAAATTAAAGTTTCCACCTGGTCTTTCAAATGTCTACACTCGTCGATGTGATGCCCGTGGTCCTGGTAGAACTACAGTACTTGTTCTTGTCTCTTCTTTATGCTGGAGTGCTGATTGGCTTCAGCCAATACAGGGAAGGATCGTCCATTATCTGCATCAGGACCTCAATTGGCATTATAAAAGGAGTGAAGTTGGTGAACTTCGGCTTCCTATCTGGAAGTTCCTTCTTTTTCCCTGTGGTTTGCCCAATACTTCATGTCTCCTTCTTTTTATCATGACTGCTGCTTGATCCTTCGTCTCTCTTCCTTTTTCCTTTCATTTCTTTTGCAAGCACCGCGTCTTCTACGTTCATGTACTTCTTAGATTTTCGGAGTAATTTCGCGACTGTTTTTGGTGGGCTTTTGGTGATGGAGAAGAAAAAATCCCTGGGTAGCAACCCTGCTTGGAAGGTTGTTAGGATGACTTGGTCTTCAGCTTCATCGACCTACAACAACTCCTTATTGAATTGGGTCATATATTGTCTTAGTGATTCTCCTTCTGCCTATTGAATATTGAGAAGCTGACTAGTTGGCTTCTTGTGTCTCTGCCCCTCAATGAAATGACGAACAAAACCCTTGCTAAGTTGTTCAATATTTGCAATAGTTCCTAAGGGTATCATGCTAAACCATACCCCGGCTGCTTCGTTCAGTGTCGTTGTGAATGCCCTGCACATCACCTCGTTTGGGGTCATCAATGTGATCCAAGGGATCCTTGGAACCGTCATATGATTCCAACTATGGGAGATGGAATTTTGGTGGGAGGGGACAGTTCTGCACTTCAGTGGTGAATGGTGAATCTGTCCTTTGAATTATCCCATCGAAATTCTCCCCACCTTTGTCCTTTATGGCACTTTTCAATTCTTTCATCTCCTTTCTCATGTTGCGAAGCTCATTCTTCATCCTGGAGGAATCTTCTCCAGAGGTCTTGTCTCGCCTGTTGGCATGGAAGTTTGATTCTTCTTCATTTTGGTTTTCACCTATTCGTTGACGTTCTGCGTTTTGGGACTCCATTGTCTTTTGCAGCTCTTCGATCTAGTGAGTCAGCTCTTCCACATTAGCTAGGAGGGCCTGGATTTGTTGCTATTGCATAGCTTCTGGCTGTTGTGCAATTTTTTATTCCATCTTGCACTTCAAGGAACTCTTTTGTCACTGGGAAAGATGCTTGAATGACTAGCGTTTCCCACAAACGACGCCAAATTGATAATGCAAAAAATAACAGTTGAGCTCCTCGTCATAGCGGACGGACGAAGCTGTGATTAAGGTCGTTTCTGTTGGAGAAAAACTTGCAAAATGAACTGGGTGGAAGAGTAACACGTTGGTGTGGCATCGACCAAACCACCTCCGATACTCAAGCCAGTAAGGGAGAAGGATTTTAAAGAGAATTGATTGGGGAGTGATTTTCGTAAAGTATTTTGTGTGTACCATTAACTTCTGTTGCCTTATCTTTTATAGTTGTGTACCCCATTCATGGGTAATGAATAGTTGTATTTATGCTCAACAGCTAGTGCATTACAAAATCTCTGTCTGAAGTTCACAGCTCACTTTGTGACCGTTGCTCCGTCCGTTATGCTTTGTCATCAATAGGCGTAATAAATGCGTACTGTCTTCTCTTGGTTAATGACGATCTTAGCTAAATGACAGTCATAAATTTCTGACCCATCAATCTTTACATGTTTGTCTTCTTTGATCGCCATATGCCTATAATTTATCCGTTTATGAAGGACTTCTTGTGGGTAACGGTAAATAATCTTTATGTCATAACAAGCAGGGTTCAACTTCAATTCTTTTATAATTTTCATCTTCAAATCATTCAACGTCTTCAACTTACGACGTATCATCATATAATAGCATTGGATACCCAGCCCTTTAAATTGGAATCCGTCAATCTCGTTAGGATTGACAAGGGGTCCACCGTAGTATATATTATATCAATCATCTTCAGTTGTGATTATGAACCTATTAGAGTCAAGTGTAATATGTTAGTGACATATTTTATTTCTTTAATTTAACATCAATTACAAAACCTTTTATCTACTCACAAAGTACAAAAATTACAACTTGTTACATCATATGCATATACAAACACACTTTACATTTGCATATACTCACCCTACATCACATACAAACCCACGCAATCATTATCATTTCATATTCAAACAAAATAAAACTAAAGACAAAACTCACCTCCATTACAAAATTTCAAATCATTCTAACAAATAAATAAAGAAAAAATATCAAACCAAACAAAAAAATAATAATAATCATGATAATAAAAACCTAACAATACAAATATATCTTAAATATTTTTTACTTTTTATAAAAACCTAGCAAATATATACACTAACTTGTTACATCATATGCATATATAAACAAACCCCACATTTGCATACTCACCCCACATCACATACAAATACACTCAATCATTATCATTTCATATTCAAAACAAAAAAAAAAACTAAACACAAAACTCACCCTCATTACAAAACTTCAAATCATTCTAACAAAAAAATAAAGAAAAATATCAAACCAAAAAAAAAAAAAAAATTCATGATACATACCCATGACAAAAACCTAACAATACAAATATTTTAAAAATATTTTTTACTTTTTATAAAAACCTTGCAAATATATACACTAACAACTAGAGAGAGTGAGTGTTACCTGACGTGAGGATATGTAAATGTGAGTGTTAGGATTGTATGAGAGTGTGTGAGGGAGAGTACAAGAGTGAAGTTGGGATCTAAATATGCCCGAGAGACCCACAACAGAGATTTATGAGGACTAAGGACCCAATGAAAACCACGTGGATTAATATCCACCATATCTTGCCAATCGAGTCTCTAAGGCTCGATATCTAGGTGGATTCCACGTGGATAAACCATGTAATTATCAGAACACAAAAATCGAGGCTCTAAGGGTTGAGATGGAACTCAAGCCTCTAAGACTCGAGTTCCAGGTGGATGCCACTTGGAAAAAGCCAACTCAAAACGCGGAAGTCGAGCCTTAGTGGCTCGAGTTTTGAGGGAGAAATCAGGGAAAAATTGGAAAATAACACCAAACTCTAAACAATCTTGTTAGTTAGCAATGTTTTTAAACTATTTAAGAAACTAACAACTCGAGTCGAAGAGAGTCAATTTTGCTATAGTAAATCAAGTTTTAGAGACTCGAATTCTATGTTTGAAATCGACCCTCGAATGATCGATTTCCTTAAAGCAAATTCCAGAGAAGGAACCCAGAGAAAAAACATCATCAAATCGAAACCCAGAGAAGAAAAAATATCATCAAACAATGAAAATTCATCAACAAACCCAGAGAAGAAAAACATCATCAAACAACAAACCCAGAGAAGAAAAACATCATTAAACAACGAAAATTCATCAAACCCTTTACCCAAAGAAGAAAAACCTTCGCCTGGAGCTTCGCTGCCGCTGCCTTCATCGCTCCTAGGTTAGGGAGATCTGGGTTCAGGGAAAAATTGGAAAATAACACCAATTCTCAATCTATTTCGTTAGTTAGCAATGTTTCCAAACTATTTTGGAAACTAACATCTCGAGTCTAAGAAACTCGATTTTGCTCTTAGAACTCGACCCTAACAGACTCGATTTCTTTGAGAACTTGAGCCTAAGAGAGACGATTTCTGCAAGTTCTTCATCTTCCTTCATTTTTCTTTATTTAAGGACCAAATCAAAGATTCAGAAATATACATAAAACCCACTATTCTTCCTTTTTCATTCTTTTTTAAGACCCAAATCAAAGATTCAAAAAATACCCAAAGGCTTGAGAGAAGAGGGTTTGCTGCAAGATCAAGTCGGCTTGAGAAAAGAGGGTTTGGTTCAGGTTCAGAGAGATGAAATTTAGATCAGACCACTGATGGTGGTGATGATGGTCGAAGGAAAAGCCAAGGAAGCTCGGCCATGGAAGTTTTAGAGAGCAGAGGCCGCTGCTTGGGTTCAGTCCAAATCATCGGGTTACTCGCCTGGGTTCAGTCCAAACCGTGGGTTGCTTCGCCTGAAACTTCGCTGCCACTGCCTCTTCCAACCTTCACCTTCGCTCCTGGGTTAGGGAGATCTGGGGTCGTGGAACTTCTTCGTGGCTTTTCGATTTGGTTTTTCTGATCTGTTATTCGTGTATTTCTGATTTGTTGTTCGTGATTTGGGTTTTCTGATTTGTTCTTCATCGTTTTTTGGTTTGAAATCTCTTTATGGAACTTGAGTTCCAGCCATTGCAATCGAGTCTCTTAAACTTGATTTACTACAACAAAATCGAGTCCCTTAGGCTCGAGATATTAGTTTCCTAAATAGTTTGGAAATGTTGCTAACTAATGAAATTGTTTGAAATTTGTTGTTATTTTCCAATTTTTCCCCTAGGTTTGTGGGGGTTCTTCTTCGTGGTTGTTCGTGTAGGTGTTTCTAATTTGGGTTTTTTGATTTGTTGTTCGTGTAGGTGTTTCTGATTTGTTATTCCTTCGTGTTTCTATTCTGTTGTTCTACGTTGTTTTGAAACCTCTTTATGGTACTCGAGTTTTTAAAACTTGAGTTCCACATTGAAATCGATTCTCTAGAACTCGATTTACTGCACCAAAATTGATTCCCTTACACTTGAAATGTTAGTTTTCTAAATAGTTTGGAAACCTTTCTAACTAACGAAATTGTTTAAAATTTGGTGTTATTTTCCAATTTTTCCCGGTAAATCGAGTCTCTAAAACTCGAGAGGCTAGTTTGTTATATACTTTCAAAACGTTGTCAACTAACTATATAGTCTGGGATTGGTGTGAATTAGCCTATGTGGCTAATTGATTGCAAAGTTAGCACACTTGAAGCTTATGTAGCTAATAAGAATAAAAATAAAATTTTTAAATGCCATTTAAAAATGTCATGTTAGCATTTAAGTTTATAAAAAAATTAAAAACAAATATGTATCAACCACAACCATAAAAACCATAAGAAGAAATAACAAATTTGTACTGTAAATTAAGTTTCTCAGATAATCTAAGAATAACAAGAAGAAATAACATAACATGACTCACCTATTTCATATCATATCATATACTATAAATTTTAGATAAAAACATCAATTTATTAGTTCTTATGAACTTTTGTTCTATTGCTTTTTCAATTTTTTGGATAAATATAAAAGCTTAATTGTTGACATAAAAAATTTTCTCCCCTTCACATGTATATATACACAATTTTTGTTGGGAATAGCTTTCTTAGAAAATAGACAATAACTCAATAACAAACAGTTTCTAAATATTTTGAAACATTTGTTATTATCAACTTATTTATTTCTTTATTGTTCTCATCAACTTCTTCAAAATAATCTTTTTTAAAAAAAAACTTCTTTGAAATAAAATAACAAACAAAATATGTAACCTACATTTTGTTCATTGATTCTAAAATATATGTTCCAAAATGGTATTTTGCAAAAAAGATAAAAAAAAGAAAAAAAACCAGTAGTATAAGTATAAAATGGGAAGGAAGGATTTTTTTTTTTTTAAATTTTATATTTGGCCCATTAGTTCGTCCCTTATAAAACTTGAAAAAAAAAAAAAAAAAAAAAAAAAACAAATAGTAATCACTGGTTTTGAACTCGCCTGTTGCATGGGAGAAATTTTGATAACAAAAAAAAAGATAAAGAGCCATGTAACTTTCCCATCCAAAAGAAGAGAGAGAGAGAGAGAGAGAGAGAGCATTGTAACATAATACATTTGCTCGATTCTGATTACATGGAAAACTTGTATTCAAACCCCCTCCACTTGTTGCAAATGGAAAATAAAAATAAAGAGAAAGAAGGTCTTGAAAGTCAATGATGATTACTTAAGCAAGTTAAAATTTAAGATGAAGCAACAATACAAACTACGCTAGTAAAACACCAATCCAAAAACGTCTCAAAATTTAAAACACAAAATAAATTCTATGATTCAATATGAAATGAAGCCTTATGTTTCTAAAAAAGAAAAACTTATATTACATGACAGGTTTGACAGATAAAAATACCAAAAAAAGGCCCCCACAAACTTGTAGAGCACCCATTCACTTGGGGATTTTTTTGCAATTTAACACCAAAATGCTAACAATTTTGTTAGTTAGCACATTTCCAAAACTACTTAGGAAACTAATATCTCGAGTGTTATAGACTCGATTTTGGTGTGCTAAATCGAGTATAATGATTTCGATTTCAATGTTAAAATCGAGCCTATAGAGCTCAAGTTCAGTATTGCAAAAATAAAAATATGACTAAGCTTCACTGATTTGTGATTTGTTGATGTTTTCAGACACTTTAGGCTTGATTCCCGCAAACCTTAGGATCTAGGTAGATAAGTTGGATGATTCTGCTTCAAATGTTCTCCGATTTTGGGGTTGAAGTTCTTGAAGTTCTTGAAGGCTTTGAGGCTTGATTCCTGCAGAGCTTTTGTACTTCTGAGTGCTTCTGAATCTTTTTTGATGCTGCTTGTGCTTCAGATGGCTTGGTTTTTTTTTTTTAATGCCTTAGGAAGGCTTCTATTTATAGGAGTTTAGAGGAGGGTGAGCGACACGTGGCGGAGTTTGATGGTGACACATGTCACAGCCTAATTGGTCCGCTTGCGTTATCACTTACACGTGCTGGACTGCTTAAGTCATCGCTTACACGTGCGAGGCTGCTTGTGTCATCGCTTACACGTGCGACACTGCTTGTGTCATTGCTTACACGTGCGCTGATGCGTGATTGGTTTTTGCATGACACTTGGCAAATTTTTGTTGGTTTCTGAGTGGTGATAGCAAAACCTAGCAGCAATACGTGGTACTTTGTAATTGGCTGTATTTTGTGGACTTGATAATGTGACGTATCAACTTGTGATAGGTCGGGAATTTTCCCTCTCTACAGGCCGAATACTAATGGGGTCAAAACCAAGAAGAACGGAGGATACACTAGATCAATTGGACGAAACTGTACACTGCAAAGAAGGAAGGAGGGCTGGGTTTCCGTGATCTTCATGCTTTTAACCTAGTTATGTTGGCAAAGCAGGCGTGGAGATTAATTGAGGATAATCATTCTTTGTTTTACAGAGTGTACAAGGCATGTTATTTCCCAAACTCCTCTTTCATGATGGCTGAGCTAGGGAATAACCCCTCCTTTGTGTAGCGCAGTCTATTATCAGCAAGGGATGTCATTAAGGAAGGCACTAGGTGGAAAGTGGGAGATGGCCGTAGCATTGGAGTATTCACACACTCATGGCTATCACACACCCCTGTAACACGGATTGAAGTACCACCAAATATGAAGGTTTGTGAGCTAATAGACTAAGACACAAGACAATGGGGTCGGGGAAAAGTAGCTGCCACGTTCACTGCCCAAACCAGTGATGAAATCCTCTCCTTGCCACTCAACAATACTAATGGCCTTGACTCTGTTATTTGGATGGAAAATAGGGCAAAAAAATTTGCGATGAAACTAGCATACAAGGTGGCCTATAGACTGCGACATCATCACAAAGTAGAGCACTCAGTAGCCAGAATCCACGGATCCACTTGGAACATGATCTGGACACTAAACGTGCCGCCAAAAGTGCGCACCTTTATATGGAGAGCTTGCTCAAATTGCTTGCCTACAAGGGACAACCTACACCGCCGTAGAATGAGCATAGACCAAACTTGCGAAATGTGTAAACAGGAACCCGAGACCACCTCCCATGTGCTATGGACTTGCCCCTTTGCAAGGAATGTATTGGCTCTGGTCAAAGGAAGAATTCAGAAGAGTAGCAACGGTGTAGAAGATTTTTTCCTCCTATTTAGATAGATGCAAACAAAAGTAAGCAAGCAAGAACTAGAGTTATGGGCGACCACGGCTCGGGCAATATGGAATGCACGAAATAAGATGATCTTCGAATAGTTCCAGACCCACCCAAAGATAATCATGGAAGGGGCGATGGGCTTGCTTGAAGAATATCAAAGTCTGATGGAAACACAAAGGATAGCTTGAGTTTGTTTTAAGTAGTTTCCTTTATATTGTATTTAAATTCCCACTGTATGGACTCAGCATAACTAAGTGGCTGGGGCCCCTTGTGCCTGTGGTGTTGTCCATGGGTTTGTATACCTTTTATATCAATAAAATTTCTACCATTCATCTCAAAAAAAATAAAATAATAATAATAATAGGGACGAAATTGACCGTGATTCTAAAATATATGTTCCAAAATGGTATCTTGCAAAAAAGAAAAAAGAAAAAGAAAAAAACTAGTAGTATAAGTATAAATTGAATTTTTTCATGCGTGTTCGCAAAATTGTGAGGGAACAAGCTCCCAATGTTTGTTTTCTTATGGAAACAAGACTAGACAAAGAAGGATTTGAG
>JAOWBE010174898.1:0-11766 GCA_028566155.1 Quercus phellos | reverse complement strand
TGTTCACACTTCACACATCTTAATAATGCGGTTTTCAATATTCTTTTTTGGAAAATACTAAAGCTACAAACTACTCGTATTTTACAAACTATTGATGTAGTAAATAATTATTGATAAGTGAAAGTGATATTAATGATGGACCATATAAGAACTAGTAGAAATTGCCAACAACTATAGTTTATAAAAAGAGTTGTAAAATAATTTATGGCAATAGCATTGCTCTTCTTTTTTAGCATTACTCTTCTTTTTTACCATGATTCCCTGCTTAAGAAAACATGTGCAAGTCTCCCTATAATCCTTTTATCACTTTTTTTTTTATTACACTAACATGCTACAACCAAAACTACATGCAACAGTTAGTTGCGCAGAGCCAGTGGCAGTGCCACGTTAAAGGCAGGGGGTTTAAATGAATCCCCTGACTTGAAGAAAATGAAAAAACTTAAATATAATATTTTTTTTTTTAAAAAATTCTTTTGAACCCCTAAAATAAAATTTTGACCACCCTAACACTAAAAACTAATAAAAAAGTATGGGAAGATCCGACAATAAATTAAAAGATGCATAGCTACATGATAAGAGGAGAAAAACAAGAAGAGGAAGTAGAAGATAGCAGAAATTCACAAGTGGGGTAGAGGAAGCTTGAGTCTAAAATTTTATTCTTCATCGTCTACACTTGAAACTTTGAGAAGGGAAACTGGGACTTTTTTCAAAATAAAACTAAAACTCAAACAATTTCATTAGTTAACACATTTTCAAAACTATTTAGCAATCGAACAACTCGAGAGTAAGAAACTCGATTTTGCTGTGCAAAATCCAGTATAATGAACTCAATTCCCATATCGTGGCAACAGCTAAGGTGGAAATTTCGTCCACGTAGGCATAGAAATCGAGTCCTTAAGACTCGAGTTATGTTATATTGAACTCGAATCCGTTGGACTTGTTTTTGTTTAAATGAAAAATGAGGCTTACGAACTCAATTTCTATGCTTGGTGGATAGCCCTCCACATGTTTAATGTGGGTCCTAACAATGTCTTTTTCCCCTAATTCTCTTCGTCTCTCTCACTCAGTCTGTCACTCACTCACTCACTACATCACAACACTCTTTCCCTCAACAAAATTCATCAGCTCACACTCTCACACTTTCACAACACTCTCACAATGGAAGTAAATCTACATCTCAAGTAATGTTTTATAAATTTGTACTTGAGTTATGTTATTTATTTACTAAGTGAAGTTATTACAACTTATTTAAGATATTACTCTAAATATTGGGAATATTTGTTTATTCTTGTTAGTGTAAATATTGGGATTAATTATTTGCTGGATTTTCCTTTTTTTAAAATTATTTAATATATTTAGTATGGTTAGGTTTTTATGATGGGTATGAAATGGATTACAAATTTGTGCATGAGTTATGTTATTTATTTATTGAGTGAAGTTTTTATTACAACTTATTTAAGATATTATTCTAAATATTAGGAATATTTATTTAGTTTTGTTAGTGTAAATATTGTGATTAATTATTTGCTAGGTGTAGGGACTGGGTTTGAGCACTTCTACTGTTAGGTGAGTGGACTCAAGCCCAGCTGACCCAATACAATGAATTTGTAGAGAATGGGTTTAAGAACTAGGCTTTAGTGAGGATTACAACAACCAGGCATGATTGTAAGTAGATTGAATAACAAATACATGGGCTAAAGTGTGAAATTCTGTCCTCGACCTTCGTCCAAGGAACTAGTTGTTCTTATTATTTCTTCAGTGCTTGGTTACAAAGGTTTTTCAAGATCATGCAAACTGCCATCGTCTTCTCTATCTCTCCCCCCCCCCCCCCACCCTTTTCTTTCCTGGATGGTTTCTTACATTATATATCCCATTTTAGTTGATCTTGGCCCTCCATTTGTTGATCATGCAAGTTGCTACTCGAGTGCTTGTCCCATCTGCTGCCTTCCCAAACCTTCTATGAGTTGCAGTAACCAAGGCCGTACTGCTCAGGGGTCATTTCCTCATTAATGCGGCCAGATCATTAGTTATGGACATTTAATACGGAGGTGACAGTTTCTCCTTAAATTGCTCCTTCACCATGCTCCCATGACTATTAGTCCTTTTCCTTGGGATGCCCAAGGAGGCTGCCTTTAACGGCATGCCACTCTTCCGTCTTATGATCTCGGTTAACTGAGGATAGGATTGTCCTTGGCGATGTCTCTTAGCAACTTAGACTTTCTTTGTTCGTCCTTGAGCGTTTCTTCCCCCTTGGCATGGGCCTTGGGCTCAAAGTGGGCTAGGGTTGCTGAGTTCTTTGACCCCACAATAGTCTCTCAAAATCCTGTTGTCCGGCTCCTTAGACGGAGATGAGGATTTTGATGTCCTCAGGTCTACGTCATGGCTTGTCAAGTCTTATCCTCCATCAGCGCCAGAGCCTTTTCTCTTGTCCAAGGCACGTTCCTGGCGCTTCGGTATACGAAGTGCGCCCTCATTAAATTCTGGTAGCTCTGTGCTCTCTACGTTAGACGGTGTAATGGTAATCCAACGGTGGGGACTTCTTTAGCCTTTATAGGCGGGAAAACCCGTACGGTTATTTTTAATTGGAGGTATAAATACCTATTTGAACCAATCTGTCTTTTCACTTTTACACTCAAGAGTTCTTGCGCACATATCCTGAGTCCAATCAAGTCTTCAACCAAACTTACGTCTCTTTTCAACAAAGAAAGCTTGTTCGAGGAGCTTTTCCTCATTTCTGTAAGTTTTCTCCTCTCTCTAACTCATATTTTCTCTCTTCTAAGTTTCTTTTCCTCTCATTCCTTTCTTTCCTTCATCCCTCCTTGAGTCTTTTAGCCGTTCCTAGGGATAGGTAGATTTAAAAAGTTGGTTGACTCTGAAGAGGCAATGGAGAAATTCATCGCCGATTATAAGATACCCAGTAACGTAAGTTTGAGGTACTGTAAAGAAGGCGAGTGGCATGTTATGAGGGAAGGGGGCGAAGTAGTGATTCTCATGATCGCCTTCATAAAAAGGGGTATGAGAATCCCTATGGGGCCAATGATGAGGGACTACCTTAGGCATTTCCGATTAGCTCCCACCCAGTGTGCCATCAATGTGTTTAGGATCTTGGGTTATGTGGACACCCTAAACGAGAAGATGGGGTTGAGGTTAACCTATCACGACGTAAATTGGTGCTATAACCTCCAACACCTTAAGGGTAAATCCTATTACATGAAAGCGAGGGATGACAAGGTTTGACTCATTCAATGTCTCCCCGAGTCCAGCAAAAGGCTAAATAAGGACTTTCTCATCGTGTCGGGGGGGTGGCACGACAGCCTTCCTTGTCCAACTAAGGAGGGGCACCAGGTGGGGTATTCAGAGTAGGAGAGGATTTATCCTTGGTGTTGTCATAGTTTGCACCGTTTGGCTGCTAATAGGAGTATGCCTTCTTTTTTGCAGATCCTCACGCCTTTGAACGACATTTTCATTTGGTCAACCAGGCAAATTTAAAGACCATCCTTAAGGCGAAGGTCTTTGTGAACAAAGTTGACAACCAGGTCAGAGCCGCTTACAAGATCCTCAAATACGACCCTATCCAAAAGTCATTCTCGGCTCCGAAGTACGTGATCAGAGCCAAAGATCCTCGGCTTCACAGAATTACCGTAGCGAAACACGAGTTCTTGCTTCCCAAAGGATCTTTTGCCCAAAGAGGCGCTACGTTGGCAGGCTTTTCTTCGTCCCATCAAGCTGCAAAGGCCGAGGGAGTAAAAGCAAAAAGCGAAGAACAGGTCGCTGAATTGGGCCAGTCCAAGGATGAATTTAGTGTATTCAACCAAGTTGATCTGTCCGAGGATCCCTCTAGTGACTTGGGCGACCCCAGCTTGATCGAAGCAGATCTCCTAGGGGCCTCTTCTCAGGTCGAAATGGGTTTTAAAAGGAAACCTCCCACCAGCTTGCTTGACTTAATTGAGGGCCAACCAGGGAAGGATGCGCCAGGGAAATCACAACCCAAGCTTCCCCCTCCTCCGCCCAAACCTCAGTCTGCCCAGACCAGGTCATCTTCTACCCCATCACAGCCATCATCTCCACGGTCCAAACTTCTCCCTCCTCCTCAACCCGCCAATCGAAAAAGGAAGAGGGCTTCCAAAGGTGAAGCGCCCGTGGATAGGGGGAGATCCCGCTCCTCTCAGGAGGAAGATGAAACCCGACGAGCTTTAAAGTAATTGAAAATCGTGCACCAGGGCTAAGAAAAGGAAGTCACCACACAGTCCGAGCCTCAGGCCTGGCTTCCTGCCCCAATGCTCTCTGGGGAGCCTCTAATGGACAACGCCTCCCTAAAGGACTTCAGAAGGGGTGAGGGCGCCTATGTGGCCGACACGCTAGAGAGGTCTCTGCTACTCCCCGTCGATATGGTCGAGTTTGGGGGTCTAAGGATGTAGGAGGTCTTCCTTAACATCAAGAGGTATTTGGGCATGGTAAGACTCCCAACATTTGTGGTTCCGTTGATTCTTGTTCTTTGGTTACCCACTCACCGTTTGCTTGTTTCAATTGGTAGGTTGTCCAGGCTAGCTACAGGCTAGAGGAGGCAGCTAATGACCAAGGTAGAGCCCTGGAGCTCGAGCGTGACAAGCATCTAAATGCCACTCAAACCCTTAAAAACTCCGAGGCCGACCTCTTGAAGGCGAGGGAGGATCTAAAGGAGATGACCAGGGCTAGGGATAGCACCGAATCAGGCCTAACTAGCGCCCAAAAACAGGCCGAGGACCAAACGAGGCGCCTACTCGAGACTGAGGACCAACTAAAGATTTCCAAGGAGCAAATCACCGATCTGAAGAAAAAGCTGGCCTAGGCAGAGGGGGCCAAAAACGTCGCAGAGTGGGCCAGGAATGAAGCTGCCCCCTCCAGCTCCGAGGTTAAGGATGTTCCTGAGGAGGCTGAGGCTGTTGGACTTGAGGTTGCTGTGGCTACAACTTCTCCTGATGAGCCGGCCAAGGAGAGCAAGCCTTCTGGGGTGGCAGAAACAAATGAATGCCTGAACCTTGAAGCGCCCCAGAAGACTGCAGAGTCTACAACTAAGGCTTAGGCCACTCATGCCGAGGAGCCAACTCTCCTTGTTAAGCCCCTTCAGGCTGTTCCCCCCGGTGAGGGCTGTAAGGACCTTGAAACCACCTCTACTCAGCTCTCTAAGGAGGGAATTAAGGCCAAGCCAAAGAAATAGGCCATCTAGGCTAGCTCCTGCTTTATTTTTGTTTTTGTGTTTTTTTTTTTTTTAATTATTGTTATCCCTTTTTTTTTTTTTTGAACATTGGGATTATTGTAATGAGGTTTACTGAATGAATGAAATTCCCCTTTTTCTTTTTACATTACGTGTTTATTGTTATTGTCATCGTTATTAGTATGGATCTCATGTCCCATGGGTTGGTTATTCCAATGGGTAAAAATGATTATATACGTGCCATATTTGTAATTAAGCCTTGAAACCCTAATTCCGAGGTGCCGAGTGTATACTTAGGCTATGTTTGCAACTCGCATAAATGTTTGGTCTCATTAATTTCTTCAAAGGTTGTGGTCCAAGGATCCGCCCCCACACTATTAATCCTTAATTTTCTAGAAATTTTGAAATAATGGAAGGTACAAGAAGAATAGGTAATTTGATGGTGGATTTGTCAAAATTCAACTTCAAATCCTACCTAACCATCTACATAAAAAGAATAATTTCATTTATTGATATTTTAATTGGTTGGTAAGAACTAGATCATCATAGAATGGATACCACTTGTTCAGGCCCTATCATAATCATAAAAAATAATAATAACGATCACTTAAGTTCCTACTGGAAGTAACTAATTTCCCCATAGGTTTGAGTTCGAGGACCATGCAAGACCTTGGTTCTGTCTAGTACTTAGAATTTTTTGGAAGTATCTAGTTTCCCCATAGATTTGAGTCCGAGGACCATGCAAGACCTTGGTTTTGTCTAGTACTTAGAGTTTTTTGGAAGTACCTAGTTTCGCCATAGGTTTAAGTCCGAAGACCATGCAAGACCTTAGTTCTGTCTAATATTTAGATTTTTGCCGTAATACAAGACAGATAATCATAATGGACTTAAAAATTCGAATTAAAGAAATGCTTTTGTTAATAATAATACATTTTCAGGTTATTTACATTCCAGGGATGGGGTATAGTTTTTTCATCTAAGTCTTCTAAGTAGTATGCACCTATTCTTGCCGCTGAAGTGATTCGGTATTGTCCTTCCCAATTGGGCCCCAGTTTTCCCCAGGATGGGTTCTTGGTAGCGCCCACGACCTTCCTCAACACTAATTCCCCTGGCACTAATGGCCTCAGCTTCACATTGGCATCATATCCTTGCTTGAGCTTCTGGTAGTAACGGGCCAATTGGATCACTACTTTTTCTCTTCTTTCCTTGATCAGATCTAGGCTCTTCCCCAATAGTTCATCATTACTGCTTAGAGTGAAGGAGCTCGTCCCTAGCGTCGGGAAGTTTGCCTTTAGAGGGATGACAGCCTCGGCCCCATAGGTCATGGCAAAAGGTGTCTCTCCTGTTGACCGTCATGGTGTAGTCCAGTAAGTCCATAAGACGTGTGGTAGCTCCTTTACCCATCTTTCCTTGGTGTCATCCAGTCTTTTCTTAAGCCCATTGATAATAACTTTGTTGACAGCCTCGGCTTGTCCATTTCCTTGAGGATAAGCTGGGGTTGAGTATCTGTTTATGATCCCCAGTTCGCAATAGTATCTTCTGAAGGCTTTGCTGTCAAATTGGAGTCCATTATCTAAAATAACGGTTCGAGGGACCCCAAATCGTGTAACAATATTTCTCCAAATGAATTTCTTAGCATCTGCATCTCTGATGTTGGCCAATGGCTCAGCTTCGACCCATTTGGTGAAGTAATCTGTGCTGACCAACAGATATCTCTTATTTCCTGCTGCCTTGGGGAAGGGGCCTACAATGTCCAGGCCCCACTGGGCAAATGGCCATGGACTGGACAAAGGGTTGAGGACCCTTCCTGGCTGATGGATATTTGGGGCAAACATTTGGCACTGGTCACATTTCTTAACTTATTCTAGGGTTTCCTTTTGCATCCCCGGCCACCAATATCCCTGGGTAATGGCTCGGTGCAACAGAGAGCTTCCTCCTGTGTGACTCCCATAAATCCCTGCGTGCATCTCTTCAAATAGTAATTCTGATGCTTCAGGGTGAATGCACAGTAGATAAGGCCCAGAATAGGAGCACTTATACAATTTGTGGTCCTCGGACAACCAGAACCGAGGAGCATTTCTTCGTAATTTTTTAGCCTCTGACTTCTCCTTGGGTAGGATGTCATCTTTAAGAAATCTCACTATAGGGTCCATCCAACTAAGGCCCACTCGAACTTCATGGATATGGGTCATGCCTTTTGCAACTTTATTTGCTCTATTCTGATGCTTAACAAGAATAATTCGAGGCAAACTCCCTGCCGAGGTGGTAACAAGTATGGCCAATGAGTCTGTATGGGTGTTTCCACTTCTAGAGACATGTGACAAGCTAAAAAGATCGAAGCTTGACTACAAGCACTTGACCTGGCTTAAGTATTCTTGCATCCTCGCATCTCTGGCTTCCAACTCTCCTTTTACCTAGCCCACTACCAACCTCGAGTCCGAGAACATCTCTACTGTTTTTCCTCCTATTTTCTGCACCATGGCCATTCCTTGTAGCAATGCCTCGTACTCAGCTTCGTTATTCGTGACCGAGAATCCAAGTTTCAAGGATTTCTTTATGATAGTCTTCTTAGGAGACACTAGGACTAGCCTAATTTGGACCCTCTTTGATTTGCTGCGCCATCAACGTACACCTTTCAACGTGGGGGTCCTAGCATAGAGATTGCCCTAACCAGTTTTCCGTCCATGTTTCACTCCCCTGCTACTACTTCTAATGGTGGTTCAGCAAATTCGACCACCAAGTCAGCTAGGACCTGGCCTTTTATGAAAGTCCGAGGTATGTACTTGATGTCAAAAGCTCCCAGAATGGTGTTCCATATGGCAATCCCTTTAATGTAGTCAGCAGTCCAAAGTATGGACTTCAAGGGTAGTTGGGTTAGAACAACCACTGTGTGGGCTTGGAAATAATGGGGAAGCTTTTGCGTAGCATGGACCACAACCAGTATGGTTTTCTCTAAGGGTAAGCATCTGACCTCAGCTTCATGTAGCGACTTGCTCACGTAATAGACTGGCTTTTGAAGGCCGTTGTCATCCCGTATTAGTACCAAGCTCACGGCATGAGGGGCTACAGCAATATATGCATACAAGACCTTGTCAGCCTCAGGACTAGACATGATAGGTGGTCGTGATAGGTATTCCTTGAGTTTTTGGAAGGCCACAACACAGTCCTCAAACTATTTGAATCATTTCCACTTGTTGATCAAAAGATAGAACGGCCTACATCTATCAGCCGACCTGGAAATAAATCGATTCAGGGCGGCGATCATTCCAGTAAGCCTTTGGACCTCCTTGGCATTTCGCGGTGGTTTTAGGTCATTAATAGCCCTGATCTGGTTAGGGTTAACCTCAATTCCCCTATGAGTAACCATGTAGCCTAGAAACTTGCCTGATCGCACGCCAAAAGAGCATTTGGAAGCGTTCAGGCACAGCTTGTGCTTCCTTAAGACATTAAAGGTACTACCGAGGTCTCCTAGGTGCTCGGACACCACCTTACTCTTCACCACCATATCATCAACATAGATTTCGATGCTCTTGCCCAACTGTGGCTCGAACATTCTCGCCATCATCCTTTGATAAGTGGACCCTGCGTTCTTTAGGCCAAAGGCATTACCTTGTAATGGTAGTTCCCAGTAGGCGTCACAAAGGCTGTCTTCTCTTGATCCTCCAAGGCTAGCGGTATTTGATGATAGCCCTAAAAGGCATCTAGGAAACTCATCCAAGGATGGCTCGCTGTTGCACCCACCAGCTGGTCTATCCGAGGCATGGGGAATGGGTCTTTTGGGCACGCTTTATTTAAGTCCGTGAAGTCTACGCAAACCCACCATTTTCCACTTTTCTTCTTAATTACCATGGTGTTGGCCAACTATTCAAGGTAAAAAAACCTCTTTGATAGCCCCTGCACGCTTAAGCTTCATCACCTCGTCCCTAATCGCATTAGTGTACTCTCTTGATGGGCACCGAGGTGGCTGCTTCTTGGGAGTGGTGGACAGGTTGACATTAAGGCGGTGATAGATGAAGGCTAGATCAATTCTTGGAGTATCGCAGGCATCCCATACAAACACGTCAATATTTCTTTTGAGAAACTCAACCAACTCTTCCTTATCCTAAGGGGGCAGTCGAGCCCCTACCTGAAAGAACTTCTCCAGGGTATCACCAATGACCACCTTCTCTAGGTCCTCACATTTTGCCTCTTCTTTAGTTGTATCGGGAGGCAACACCGAAGCCTTTGATTGCTATAAGTCCTTTTCAGCAGAGGCCAAGGACTCCACTTCAAGCCGATGTGAAATGACGGTCACTACACACTACCTTGCCGTGGATTAGCAACCACGGATTTCGAGAACCTGGTCCCCTGATAGGAATTTCACCTTCTGATGCAAAGAGGAGGCAACAACCCCCAAAGTATGGAGCCAAGGCCTACTGACGATGGCTGTATATAGAGAGTAGGTGTCCACCACGATAAAGTTCACTTCCACTATCTTTGGGCCGGTCTAGATGGGTAGCCTAATCATGCCTTTTGGAATAACAAGTTTCCCATCGAAACTCATCAAAGGAGAGCTGTAAGGCATCAAATCTTCCAGTTTTAAATTCAGCCCTTGTAGAGGTCAGGGTATATAACCTTGGCAATACTGCCACCATCCACCATCACTCTTTTCACATCGTAGTCTCCTATTCTGAGAGTGATCAACAGCACATCGTCATGGGGCTGGGTGGTTCCAATCTTGTCTTCCTCTGAAAAACTCAAGGTCGGGTGAAAATTCATTTTAGCCCTTTTCAGCTCTGGCTGGGGCTCCTTGGCAGGCAGTTGGGCCACAGATAACACTCGTGAAAGGTGCGTGCCTGTTCTTCTTGGTGCAGCCAAGATTATATTGATCATCCCCACGAGTGGCCTTAGGGCAGTATCTCTCTGGGGCTCCTGACGGGTTTGGCCTTGATGACAGCTGGAATGATGAAGAAGGTGCTTCAGCTTTCCTTCCCGGACTAACTGGTCCAGATAGTTCCAAAGGTTCCTATAGTCCTCCATGGTATGTCCGTGGTCCTGGTAGTATTGGCAATAAAAGTTCTGATTGCGCCTTGTGGATTCCACCGCCATCTTATTCGGCCACTTAAAATATGGTTCGTTCTTGATTTTCTCCAATACCTGGTATACTGGTTCTCGAAACACAATACTAACAGCCTGCGTGTTGGTTGCTCCAGACTGCCCTACGAAATCTCTCCTCTGGTGGTTGCTGTTATATCGGTCCGACTTGAAATCCCTTCTCTCTTGAGGGATAACCTTCTCTTTTCCCTTACCTTGCAACTGGTCTTCCTCTACTCGTTTATACTTATCAATCTGATCCATCAGTTAGCGTACACTAGTGGCAGGCTTGCCAGTCAGAGACTTCCTCAAGCCATGCTCGGCTAGGAGACTGTTTTTGAAGGTGTTGATGGCAACATCGTCAAAGTTTCCATCCATTTCATTATGCATCTCCTAATATCTGCCCGAGTAGGCCTTCAGAGTTTCTCCATCACTCATGGATAACGACAACAACGCACTCAAGGGCTGAGGGGCTTTGCTGTTTGTAACGAAACGAGAGCCAGAGGCTTGGGTTAGCTGTCTATACGAATCTACAAAATTCGCCTTTAAACCATTGAACCACCTCATCACCACTGGTCCCAAACTAGATGGGAAAACCTTGCACATCAGCGCCTCGTTTTTAGAGTGGACAGCCATCCTTTGGTTAAACTGGCTCACATGTTCCACAAGGTTTGTATTGCCGTTATAAAGGGTGAAGGCTAGCTACTAGAATCGCCGAGGGAGTGTAGCCCCTTCTATGTGGCGTGTGAAAGATGATTTAGAAAGTTGATCCAGTGCCCTACTCATGGCATCGTGTCCCGAGCCCCAGGGAGACGGGCTTTTGCATTTATGCCTCTGGTAATACTCTTCTTCATGAGAGAAAGCCTCGCTTTGAGGGGTTCTTGATCTTTGCCTATAGTCATCATCACTTTTGTCACCGGATGGCATGTTAGGGCTAGAATGAGATCGCTTTCGTTATGCATGACGTAACTTTCTCTTCAAGTCATTTATCTCTCGCTACATGGCCTATTCGTCATTCTGTCTCTGGGATACATGACTGCCCACACGAGAATGGCTTCTGCTAGTTTGGGTGGTGTTCACACTTCCCTCTCAAAACCTTCCATTCTCTTCATTTCGATCATGTTCAGGATTGGGAAAGTTACCCTGTTATTAGGATCTAGCCAGTTCAGGCTGATGGGAACCTGCTCGATTAGGGCCTGATCCTACCATGCTTGATTGTTGTTCTTACTAGCACACAAGTTCTTCTCACAGACGGTGCCAATTGTAGGGACTGGGTTTGAGCACTTCTACTGTTAGGTGAGTGGACTCAGACCCAACTGGCCCAATACAATGAATTTGTAGAGAATGGGTTTAAGAACGAGGATTTGGTAAGGATTACAACAACCAGACATGATTGTAAGTAGATTGAATAACAAAGATGTTGGCTAAAGTGTGAAATTCTATCCTCGGCCTTCATCCGAGGAACTGGTTGTTCTTATTATTTCTTCAGTGCTTGGTTA
>JAOWBE010174851.1:0-11771 GCA_028566155.1 Quercus phellos | reverse complement strand
CCAACACCCTAGTTAGGAGTTGGATACGAGGTGTTGAGTTCACCATTACCCCTAGGGTAGTGGCTGATGCTCTTGGGTTCTGGTCGTTCGGGAGCCTATCTATCCCTATGAGGAGTCTCCACCTTTAGATGATGTCATGTCATACATCACTGGGTCTTCTATCCAATGGGATAATGATCCTCGGATCACGTCTGTTGAGCTTTCTAAGAGTGCTCATCTTTTCTTTAGGATAGCATATCATTCTTTGTGGCCTATCTCTCATCTCCACACCAACCCTCTTGAGCGATGTGTGTTTTTGTATGCTTTTGTTTCTGATGCATCTATTAATTTTCCTCATCTGTTTCTTCATTCTTTGAACGAACTTCATAGGAGTTCTGTTGTAGCTCATACTCTTATCCATCCTATTTTCATTCATAGGATTTTGTTGTTTCTCGATCTAGATGATTTTCCCGCCGATGAGCCCATTCATATTATTGCTCCCATAGGTGCCACCTTCCTTAAGCAGAGGGCTGTTCACTTGAGAGTTGGTCCTACGCGTCCTAGGGGAGCGTCATCTGGTGTTATTCCCCCTCCGCCCTCTTCTACACGTGTTGATACTTCTGAGGCATCTAGTATTGCTGCTACCGATACTGATGTTCCTCCATTGACTACTTCGGATGATTCAGACATTCGACGTACGTTGGATTATATTTTAACTGTTCAGGCGGCTCATGGACAGATTTTGGTGGACGTACTCGATGAGATTCGTGGATTGCACGCAGAGTTGGCACAATTTCGACGATCCTCACCACCACCTCCTTTTAATGATGGATTTTGACTGCCCTTTGGCATTCCGTCACAAAAATGGAGAGTACATATTTGAGCACTTGTAGAGTTTTGTTTTCAAGGGGAGATTTTTTTTGTCACTAGAGCCTGTGGAGATTAGATTGTATTTAGAATTCTAATTTGTATTGTTGGCAAACCATGATCAAAACATGTTGTTTAGTCTTGCTCAAAGTTGTGCCATTTTTGTAAAGTTGGAATCGAGCTAATGTAGAAGTTACTGTACATCTCAGCCTGGCTTGATCGATCGAAGCTTAGGCTGGATAGATCGAATTTCGAGCTTGATGTGTTTTTTCTGCATAATTCCAACTCAGCCCTAGCTCATTAAAATGTTTTAGAGTTTTATGTTTTGTCTAGGTATATAAGGCAAACCCTAGCCACGTTTTAGAAGCTGCTCATATTGCTATTTGTGTGAATCTCTTATGAGATCCTTAAGGAGCTTTCCTTCACACAAACTTAGGATTATCAAGGAGGAGATTTCTTCAAGAACTTGATGATCGTTTAGTTGCTGCAATAAAAGCTTAAAGATACACAAATGGGTGTGCTTGTACATGCTGGAGAATCCAAGAAAGAAGGAGTCCATGGTTTCGAAGCTTACATGTGGTCATGTCAATAAGTTTCTACTGGTGGGTAGCAATAGGATGTTAGTGGTCTAAGTCCTGTTGAACAATTTTGATTCTTTCATAGTGGATTCAGGTTTACCTTGAGGATAGCTAGGTTAAATCCTTCCTAGGTTTTTACCGGTTTGGTTTCCTGGGTGATCATATTATTATGTTATTTATCTTTCCGCTGCTTTGCATGATATGATTGTTTGATTGTGATAACCTAGTTTTGGAATTTTGACTAAGTAACAACTTGGCTAATTACCTAGGTTTATCCAATTGTGGTTTTAAGAGGTCTAAAAACTATCACTTTCCCCACATGCGGAGGCAGCCTAAGGTACTTCTCATGATGCTGAATAATTTGAGCCCCACATAGCTGTTTCACTTAGGCTTGGACACTGTGGTTTGTGTTTTTGTTGAAGAATAAGGAAGTCTTTTCCTTGTTCAATTTCTGCCCCAATTTAGCCACGTATTCTTCCAAAAATTTTAAAACCCTTTTAACCTCATCTACTGTCACTCTACAGAATATTATGCTGTCATCGGCAAAAAATAGATGGGAGATTTGTGGTGCCCCCCTCCTAACGGAGACCCCCCGGATGTTACCTTCAATCTCTTCCTTTCTCAACCTGGCAGACAGCCTCTCTGTGTACAACAAAAATAAGTAGGAGATATTGGATCTCCTTGTCTCATCCCCCGTGATGGAATGATATTGCCTTTTGCCTTCCCATTTATCAAAACCGAGTAGGAGACCGTGGTAATGCACATCAACATTAGGGATATCCATCTCTCGTGGAAGCCCAATTTCCTCATTATCATCTCCAAGAATTGCCATTCTACTCTGTCATATGCCTTGCTCATATCAAGCTTCAAGGCCATCAGAGCCTCCTTGCCTTTTTTCCTCCCATTAATGCAGTGCATGGTCTCAAAAGCTACAAGCACATTATCAGTTATGAGTCTCCTTGGAACAAAAGCACTCTATGATTCATCAATAATTTCTGCAAGAATTCTTTTCAGTCAATTAGCAAGAACCTTAGAAACAATCTTGTAGATGACATTGCACAGAATAATAGGTCTATACTTGGTAATTTTATGGGGGGCTATAGTTTTAGGAAAAAGACAAATATAAGTTTCATTCATACCACAAGGCATCACACCCGTATTAAGATTATTCAGCACACAGTCAATCACATTAGCACTTACTAAGTCCCAATACTTTTGATAAAAAATGGGTGACATACCATTTGGTCCCGATGCCTTTGTTAGGTGCATTTGGTTAAGAGCATTCCACACCTCAGCAGCTCTAAATTCAGCACTCAGAGAGGTATTCATGTCTGTGGTAACTTTAGGGGTAATGGCGCTAACACAAGCCTCAAAACTTGAAGGATTGTCTGACTTAAAAATGGACTCAAAGTAATCAAGGATAATATCCTCCATTGTCCCCGGGTCCTCCTACCATATACCATTCGAATCTAGTAGTCCCGTAATGCTATTTCTTCGATGTCTTTGGCTAGCAGTAGCATGGAAAAATTTTGTGTTGCGATCACCCCCCTTCATCCACATCGTCGTTGACCTCTGGCACCACATCATTTCCTCCCTGGACAGAGTTTCATTAATCTCCTTCAGGTTTTGAATCTCTTCCACTTTATCATGGAGACTATTTAAGTTTTTGAGATGTTGGAGCCGCTCCCTTTTTTGCTTTATAGTGTGCGCCACGTTGCCAAATTCCTTCCAATTCCACCTTTGGAGTTGTTCTTGGCACCTCTTGATCTGATCTATAATATGAAAAATTGGGTCCCCTCTTCCTGGGTCCTAGGCCGACTCCACAGCGTCTCTACATCTGTCATCTCTAGTCCACATGGCTTCAAACATAAACCTCCTCTTGGTCGGTCTTTGCCTCTGCTCCTTGCTTAATCTTAGGCTTAGCAAGCAATGGTTTGAAATGGGCATTGAGACATGGAATAATTTTGCATCAGCGAACCTCCCCAACCACTCCCCATTTGCCACCATACGATCCAGCCACAATTTTGTCCTCTGTTCTCCGTGCCTGTCGTTGCACCAAGTGTATTTCTGCCCAAAGAAACCTAGATCAACTAACCCACATTGATCAAGGCATTCGCCAAAACCTTCCATCTATTTTACTTCTTTGTCCGCCCCACCCAATTTCTCACCCGGATGTAAGATTTCGTTGAAATCTCCGACAACCACCCACGGCATGTTGCACTTTGCGCGAAGTGCTTCAAGGAGCTACTGCGACATACTTCTCTTACTTGCTTCAGGTTGATCGTTGTTAGGATCACTTTTATAACGCTGTTGTTGTAACTGTTGTATTGGTTGTTGTACAAGCTGATGGTTGTATTAGTTGGTTGTACTTATTAACTAGTGCTTAACTGTGGTTAATACTGTAACTGTGATTAGTTAGGTTGAGACTTGTAACTATTGTTAGTTAGGTTGAGAAGGTCAGTTGGTTAGGAAACAAAACACGGTAGTTATGCAGTCAAAACAAGGCTGTACTTTTGTATAAAGGCTAGGATGGTCATTAATAACATTTCAAGCAAATTGTCATTGATTCAACCTAATTCCTATCTTTATTCTCTCATTCTCCGTTCTTTTTATTCTAGAGGCAGAGCTGTCCTCGAACTCAGCTACCCATAACTACTCTCACCCTTAATTTCCTTTACCATCAGTTCACTACCCTTGCAATTGATATCAGAGCAAGCTTTCCTTAGCATCCATGGCGAAGACTCGTGCCTCTGCTGCAACCAACAAAGCTATTGCTTCACTTCGAAATACAACTGATCATCACACAAAGGAGTTACAAGAGATGAGAACCATACAAGAAATTCATACACGCACGTTGAATGAAATGAGTCAACAACTAACTACAATCTTGTAGAAATTGAGTTCTTTAGATCAAGGTGGGTCTCTCCAATCTCCGAGAATTGGGGAAAATCAAAGCCCTAGTTCTTCATTGTTGCATGTGGCTCGCCCCATGAGGTTGGAATTTCCCAAATGTTTTGGTGGAGAACCTGCAAGTTGGATGTATAAGGCTAATCAGTACTTCAAGTACTATAATACCCCTATTGGAGAGAAATTGGTGTTAGCTTCATTTCATATGGAGGGAGAAGCACTGATTTGGTTCCAAGAAAGTGAAGAAATGGGTGTGGTCTGTGACTGGGAGTCATTGGTTCAAGCTATGCAAGTAAGGTTTGGCACGACTGCATATGATAATCTTATGGAAATGTTAGCCAGGTTGAGGCAAATAGCTACTGTGGCAATGCATAAAGCTCAATTTGAAGTCTTGTCAAATAGGATCAAAGGGTTATCCCCTACACACAAATTGAGTTGTTTTCTCAGTGGCTTAAAAGATGAGATAAGGCTCCCTGTTCGTATGCTCAATCCTCAATCACTAAATGAGGCCTTTGGATTATCCAAGATTCAAGAGGAGTACAATTGGAGTTGTAAGAAGTCTTCCAAGGTTCAGATGGATCAAGGTAAACCCTTAATTCTTGGTCCACCCAAAGCCCTTCCTTTGATAAATAACAAGTCTAATAAACTACCAATTAGAAGAATATCACCTACTCAAATGGAAGAAAGGAAGAAAAAAGGATTATGTTATAATTGTGATGAGAAATGGAGTCTTGGGCATAAGTGCAAAAATGTTGTGTTGTTTCTTCTAGATTGTGTGGAGTTTGTGCCTAATAATGGTTCAGGAATAAGAATTGCTGAATTGGAAGAGGGAGGTGAGAATTCTGTTATTGATTATTCCTTGAATGGTTAAGAGGGTAGTGTTGAAGAAGCTGGAATCACCCTTTATGCTCTAAGTGGTACTCCTACTTCTGGTACCATAAGGGTAATGGGGAGGATTAAGTATAAATCTATGGTAATTTTGATAGACTCAGGTAGCACACATAATTTTGTTGATACTTCACTATTTTCTCAGTTGCACATTCCTGGGGACACTTCACAAGTTTTGGAAGTGAAGGTAGCTAATGGTGAGGTGCTTAGGACTCAAGGGTTGTGTGAGGCAGTTTCCCTTTGTTTATAAGGGCACTAATTTATGGTTCAGTTACATGTATTGCCTATGGGGGGGGTGATTTGGTATTAGGGACTCAGTGGTTGAGTACTCTTAGGGTCATTCAATGGGATTTCAAGCTACTAACTATGTGTTTCACTCATGGCCAAAAGGCTGTGCTCTTACATGGTTTGAAGGAAGCAAGTTCTCACATTCAAGAAGGCAACCAGTTCTTGAAGGAACCTATGAAAAGTGGACTGGTCTTGTAGATTGCATGTCATACCACTGCTAATTCGACAGATTAGATTACCTAAGTTCCTACCCAAGTTGCTGATCTGTTGTTGGAATTTGAGTCAGTTTTTGCTACTCCTGTGGGTTTACCTCCCATCTAAGGGCATGAGCACCAAATTCAGCTTAAGGAAGGAGCTCAAGCCATTTGCTAGAGGCCTTACAGGTATCCTTTTTATCAGAAAAATGAAATTGAAAAAATATTTCAAGAGTTGTTGTCTGCTGGTTCAATTAGGCACAGTTGTAGTCCATTTGCTTCACCTATTCTTTTAGTAAGGAAGGCTGATGTGTCTTGGAGGATGTGTATAGATTATAGGACCTTGAATCAAGATACTATTAAGGACAAGAATCCTATTCCTGTCATTGATGAGTTGTTGGATGAGTTGGGAGGGGCTTGTGTGTTTTCTAAGTTGGACCTGAGGTCTGGATACCACCAAATCAAAGTGAAAGAAGAAGACATCCCTAAAACTACTTTTAGAACACATAAGGGCCACTATGAATTCTTGGTTATGCCTTTTAGCTTAACTAATACCCCTTCCACTTTTCAGTCCTTGATGAATGACATTTTTAGGCCCTTTTTAAGGAAGTTTGTTCTTTCTTTTTTTTTTCTTTTTTTTTTAATGATATATTGGTGTATAGTAAAGCCTTGTCTGATCATCTTGGTCATCTTAGATTGGTTTTGGAGACCTTGGTCAAGCATCAGCTATTTGCTAAGAAATCAAAATGCATGTTTCCTTGTAGGGAGGTAGAGTACTTAGGTCACCTCATTTCTGGTGAGAGAGTGAGAACTGACCCAAAAAAGACTGCTGCTATGCAGCAATTGCCTGTACCCAGAGATGTTAAAGCCTTGAGGGGTTTCTTGGGTCTCACTGGCTACTATAGGAAGTTTGTGAAGGGCTATGGACAAATTGCTGCACCCTTGATTGCTCTATTGAAGAAGGATTCCTTTGTTTGGACTCCAAAAGCTGCTAATGCATTTTAGAAACTTCAGGGGGTTGTCTCAAATCCTCTAGTGTTGGCTTTGCCTAATTTTACCAAGCCTTTTACTGTGGAGTGTGATGCTTCTAGTGTGGGTCTAAGGGCTATCCTAATACAAGATCACAGGCCTATTGCCTTCCGTAGTCAAGCATTGAAAGGTAATAAGCTCTCACTTTCTACCTATGAGAAGGAACTACTAGCTTTAGTGGTGGCAGTCAAGAAATGGAGACCCTACTTGTTGGGAAGACCATTTGTTATTAAAACAGACCATCAAAGTCTCAAATACCTCTTAGAGCAAAGGGTGGGCACACCAGTATAGCAGAGATGGATTACCAAGCTCCTTGGTTATGCTTTCATTGTGGAGTACAAACAAGGTAAAGAGAATGTGGTGGCTGATGCACTCTCAAAAAGGTCTGGTGATGAAATTTCAACATCTGCTTCTGTCCAATCTGATTTGCATGTTTCTGTTCCAAGTATGTCAGCTATTTCAGATATTTCTCCTACTTTAGAAGGCACTTTGTGCATTATCTCATTTCCTACTCCATCATGGTTGTCTGATCTCAAGAAAAGCTATACTTCTAACCCTAAGATACAGTCTATTATGCAAGCCATTCAATCAGGTTCTGATGCTCATCCTGGGTTTACTCTTTGTAATGGGTTACTATTTTATAAGGGCAAGCTGTATTTGGGTGAGTTTAGTGGTGATTTTAATCCTATGGTCCTACATTAGGTGCATGATAGCCCTTTAAGAGGCCATCAGGCTACCTTAAGACCTTGCAAAGGCTTTAGAGAGATTTTTACTGATCTGGCCTAAGGAAAGACTTGAAAAAATATGTGAAGGAATGTGATGTCTGCCAGAAACTCAAACATGAGACTTGTTTTCCAACTGGGCTGCTGCAACCTTTGCCTATTCTAGAAAAACCATGGTTAGATGTGAGCATGGATTTTGTGGAGGGGTTGCCCAAGTCTCATATGCAATTTGTGGTGTTGGTAGTAGTGGATAGGCTTACCAAGTACACTCATTTTATGGCTCTCTCCCATCCTTACACTGCTGCCAAGGTGGCTAATGTTTACCTACAATTTGTGTTTAAACTGCATGGTATGCCCTCTACCATTGTGAGTGATAGAGATCCTATATTCACTTCTCATTTTTGGAGGGAATTGATTAGGTTGCAGGGAGTGGCTTTAACGATGTCTTCTTTTTACCACCCTCAGACTGATGGCCAAACTGAGGTGGTAAACAAAAGCCGGGAACACTACCTAAGGGCTTTTGCAGCTGACAAACCTACTACTTGGGTTGAGTGGTTACCCTTGGTAGAGTTTTAGTTTAATACCAATTTCCATGTTGCTGCTAAGGTGACACCCTTTGAGGCTTTATATGGTTACCCTCCTCTTAAGGTTCTAGATTATGTAGTTGGTACTACAAGGGTTGGGGCAGTGGACTTGTTGCTCAAGGGAAGACAACAGCTTCTATCCTTACTTAAGCAGAATTTGTGTGCTACTCAAGAGAGGATAAGGTGGTTTGCAGACAAAAGAAGGGTGGAGAGGTCCTTTGCAGTAAGGGAGTGGGTGTATCTAAGGTTGCAGCCATATAAGTAGTTCTCAATGCATCATAAGAAACTTGGGAAGTTGGCTCCAAGGTACTATGGGCCATTTCAGGTCATTCAGAGGATTGGGAAGGTGTCTTATAAATTGGACTTGCCCTCAGGATCTCTCATTCATCCTGTGTTCCATGTTTCCTACCTCAAAGCTAAGTTGGGAGACAAGGTGGTGCCTAGGCCTACACTACCTACTGTAAATGCAGATTTGGTGCCGACCCTAGAACCTATGCTAATCTTGGACAGAAAATCTATTCGATTAAGAAGCAAGACTGTGACAAAGGTTCTTGTTCAGTGGCAAGGTGAATGCAAGGAAGATGTTACCTAGGAAATCCTTTATGATTTGCAATCCAAATTTCCTCACCTTGTGGGCAAGGTGCTCTAAGGGAGGAGGTCGTGTTAGGATCACTTTAATAATGCTATTGTTGTAACTGTTGTATTGGTTGTTGTACAAGTTGATGGTTGTATTAGTTGGTTGTACTTGTTAACTAGGGCTTAACTGTGATTAATACTATAGCTGTGATTAGTTAGGTTGAGACTTGTAACTGTTGTTAGTTAGGTTGAGAGGGTCAGTCGGTTAGGAAACAGAAAACGGTAGTTATGTAGTCAAAACAAAGTTGTACTCTTGTATAAAGGCTAGGATGGTCATCAATAACATTTCAAGCAAATTGTCATTAATTCAACCAAATTCTTATCTCTATTCTCTCATTCTCTGTTCTTTCTATTCTAGAGGCAGAGCTGTCCTCAAACTCAGCTACCCACAATTACTCTCACCCTTAATTTCCTTTACCATTAATTCACTACCCTTGCAATCGTAGAAACCTGTTGCTCGCCACGGCTCGGTAGAAGCAACCCCATGAACCACAACATTGATGTGGGAGTTGGAGCAGCTTTTGAACCTCACATTGTAGCTCTCCCTCCAAAGTAATGCTAACCCACCACTCCGACCATCACCAGGCACAATTATTCCTTGTGTGTACTCTGTTTTTCGTTGTATCCCTTTAATCCGATTTGCACTCGCCTTTGTTTCAACTAAGAAGACCAGTGTTGGGTCTTTGGATTTCACCTCATCGGTGAGAACTCGAACAGCCAGGGAAGACCCCAATCCCCGGCAGTTCCAAGCGAATAGACTCATTGGGCTCGACGGGGTTGCATCGCAGTCACCGCTTCATCGCCATCCATATGATTGTGTTGCACAAAGACATCACCTGCCTTGGTTTTTCCCTTTCTTTTCTTCTAACTGAGTGCATTAGGGTCAAGTTCTTGAAGTGGCGTTGGGCCCTCCCTTTTCTGGCTACCTAGACTCCCAATCGTACTATCCGCACTGGCCTTCGCTTCCCTCACAAGCCTTTTCCAATGCTTGCTATTTGGGCCGAGCTTCTCAGAATCCCAACCTTCTTTTGGGTCATAAGACATTGCAACTAGGCCCATCTCGGTCTTTGGGCTTTCTTCCCTTCCTTTAGCCAGATTCTTTGGAGCCAATTTGAAATCAAAATTGGGCTTGTTATTTTGGACCGTATCCTTTTCCCACTGCATATCCGTTGATTTGTGTGCCTGTAAATCTGACAAAACCTATGCTCTTTCATCCAAATGAGTTTCCTTGCTCTTCAACTTTTCCACCAACTCTTTGACCTTACCTATTTCGTGTAAGTTAGCCCCTGCCCCTCTACTTTCGTCTGACTTGGAGCCATCCCTCGTCTGGTCATTAGGCTCTGTGTTTGAGGGTGTACGCACGTGACCTCCATCGCCTCCTTGTCCCTCCGCTGGCCTACTGGGTTGTGGCCATGGCTTCTTTGGCTCACCTTCGGAGGAACTCGGCAGTTTAAAACTTTTAATCCCACACCCGTTTGGTTTAAATCCCATCCACTTCGCCTTAATGGTTCCCCCCTCAGCTAAGCTCCGTATTGCATACACTCCTCTGCAAGCTGATTCTTCTCCAATGATTTTTTTGGGCACTCTTTCATTGCATGGTTTAACATTCCACACTCATAACAGAAGTTAGGGAGTCTCTCATACCTAAACTGAACCCACTGGCTCTCCCCACCCTCAATGATAACTTTCTTCCCACGTACGAGTCTCTTTGAAACGTCTATACGAACTCTTACGCGCAGACACTTCCCCCATTGGACCCCGGATTCTGGTACATCAACTTCCAGTACCTCCCCTAGCTTTCATCAATACTATTAGCAAAAGGACAGGGCGAGAATTTATTTATTTATTTATTTTTTTTTTTAGGAGCCAAAGTTTAGAAAAAACATTCCACCTTATTAAAGAATAAGAAATATTCTAAAATTTAAAGCTATATAAAAAAAAAAAAAAAATGATAGACATAAAATAAGAAATATACTACCATCTGTTTAGTTTATATTAACATAATATGAACATAATAATATGGTATAAAATAACTTTTTGTTTTGAGTAATGTTAGAGATATAATATTTTTGATAATTATTGTGATAATATTGACATCACTTTAATAATACAGTGATACACCAATTATACCATTTTTATTATACACCAATTAAAATATGTTATGTTATTAGTTATGAAAAAAAAAGTGTGTACCTAAATGTATTGTATCATTTGTGAAAGTGGACAATATCAAATTTGTGTCTTAGTGTGATATCCCAAATTTGATTGGATATTGTGTGAGTGGGAGGAGTTCCACATTGGACTTATTCTAGGTTGACATAGGTTTTATTAACAAGAACAATGAACCTCAATTGTGTCTAGTTCTTTTGGAGTATAGTGCAAATGTGATTTACATTTTTTTCTTGGGTCATTACATACTTTTGTCACAATTATGATGTGATCAACTATGAGTGGTAAAGAAAAAATGGTGAGTTTATTTGAAAGTGATTGTCCATTATTCATAGTTGATCACATCATTAAGTTGTGGTAAATGGTGTGGTTGTAGAAGACTTGTATTAATATTTGTGTTACTTTAGAACATTCATGGTTTAACCATTTAAGATTTTTTTTTTGGTTGAGAAAAAAAAAATTATAAACTGTTTGGGAATATATATATATATATATATATTTTTTTTTTTCATGTCATAACAAACTAAACTTTTAAAAAATGATTCTATAATAGATGACAAAGTAGATTCACTAATCTTCCTAAAATTTCATCTACTTTGTATTGCAAGTCACCTACTTTTGATATTAAAAATAAAAAATAAAAAATACTATAGGCATAATATTTTTCTACAACTTTTTCGTACAAAAATTGTGAATATTAACTTATTATTCCACTTAAGACTCAAGCTTCTCTTAAAAAAGAAAACACTTGAAGTTTCAAACCTAATAATCAAACACACACCACTGAAATTAAATGCCAATACTAATCTAAAAAATATGGGATGCTCTCTCAATTGAGATCTATTTAATTCCTTTTGTCTCTTGCCTACGAGATCTAGATGCACCATTATTTATTTATTTATTTATTTTATCTTTAAAACACCACATCAA
>JAOWBE010174793.1:0-11775 GCA_028566155.1 Quercus phellos | reverse complement strand
GTATTTATCTTCAAGATAAATACTCTTAAAAAAGATTGAATTATCCAGAAAAGAGACAAAAAATTACTAACAGAGGTTGAAAACACATCTAGGTACAAGGACTAGCAAAAAAACCCTAGAAGGAGAGACCAAATGGCACTCGAACACGAAAGCACGTTCGTCTTCCAAGAGCCAATTCTAAACTTTTGAAGTGCTAAATGGCACATTTGGAGTGCTGAACGGCACTCTAAAAGTGCCAAATTGCCATCATGTAGGCCTTGGCCCAACCACCTTCAAGTGATGATAAGGCACACCCTTTTCAGCCTTTTCGCAAATGGATGCATCCGGATTCAAACCCTAACCATCTATACCTATTTTTTAGAGTCTTCTAGCTTTTATAAATAGAGACTAAACCTCATAATTCAACACCTTTTTTTTTACTCTCTGAGAGGCATACGTTTTTTACTCTTAAACCACACATATTTTCTGATCCTCTCTCTGAGTGTTGCTACAAAATTAGGGTTTTTAGGTTTCAAAGAGAATTGAGCAAATTTCTTTAAATCCTAAAACATCCTCTCATCAACAAAGTGTGCTCATGCAAGAGGTTGCTTCCTTCACCCCTCTCTTGTTATGAGATGATGCATATTATATATCTTTCTTTTTCAAATATCTATGAATTGTTAATTGTCCTTTTGTTTAAAGCATGATATTTTCTATATGATTGTTATAATCTTTTTCTTGAATGTCAATATATTTGCATGTGAAAAATTATTTTTCTTAAAATAAAACAGATCTGCATCTTTATAAGGTGTAGATCTAAAATTTCCTTAAAACAAAACAGATCTGCATTTTTATAAGATATATATCTGAATTTTTTCTTAGAAAAAAATAGATTTGCATCTTTATAAGATGTAGATTTGAATTTTTCTTAAAACAAAACAGATCTGCATCTTTATAAGATGTAGATCTGAATTTTTTCTCATTACAAAAACTGATTTGCGTCTTTCTTAAGATGTAGATCTGAGTTTTCTCAAACAAAAAGAGATCTACATCTTTATGAGATGAAGATCTAAATTTTTCTCAAATCTGATTTTCTTAATACATGCAATTTGTTGAAATAAAGAAAGAAATTATGTATTGCTGTGTTTGTGTTTATTTTAATTCATGATTGCATAAATTTAGATTATGAGTGAAGTTTTCTTCTTAGAAAATCTTTTTTTTTTATAATAAATATATAATAAAACAGATCTGAACTTTTGTCATCAAAAATCACTTTTTTTATTTTTTATTTTTTTTATATATATAACAAAACAAATCTGAATTTTTGTCATAACAAAACTTTTTTTTTTACATCCCACAAAGCAAATATGATATTTTGACAAATCAAAATCATTTTTTTTAACAATAAAAAAAGTTATGATTTTTTTCAACAAAGAGGAGATTTCATCCATGCATAAATTTGTGTGATTTAATTTTTCATTCACATGTTCAACATATCATGCATGACATACATAACATAGTACATTGGTCATAAGAGTCTAGAAGACCAGACATTGTCTGGGCGGAATGGGTGCCTAACACCTTCCCATTCCGTAACCTAACCTTTGGATTTAGGTTTTTGGTTTTGTAGATCTAGCCTTATCTTCATTTGTTTTGGGTATAATGTAACTAGGACAACAAGCCATGTGAATATTTGGTAGATTGTAACTAGGACCCAAAGCTATGTAACTTTTTAATTTTCTTTCGGATATATAATTTTTATTCAATCAATGAATGGAACTATTTAGTCATGTATTTTATAATTAGTATTTTTTCTTATTTTTTTGTATAAAGAAAAATAAGTGATGACTTCATACCACTTACCCAAAAAGAGAGGTGCCCTAAAAGGTACCTGAATCTCTTTTTTTTAAGGACACGTCTCTCACAGTGGCGACTCCACTAGGGATGTTGAGGGCTAAGCTTCGTATTAGACTTAAGTGACCAAATATGTACCTTTGTTTTGCATGGTCTTGCATGATATAGTTGTTTGTTTGTTTATTTATGTTTGATGGGATGTTGTATTTTGGTGTATGATATTTTGTCGTTTGTTTTGGTTGTTAAAATCTTTCCCTAACTGTCGTAGTGTGTGCCATCCAAACAACAATGTATGCACCCTTTTCAAGAATTTTGTGGTGGTTGTAACCTTAGATCACCGATCTTTATTAGATTCAGGTACCCAATGGCGAACTCACCAACTCATAGCCCAAAGTCATTGGATCACTTCCTGTTGACAATAATGGACAAACCATGCCACTTAGACCAATGCAATGTTCATTACATTACAAGTTGGGAGGTGTAACGTCCTAGCTATAGGAAACAATAAAACAACAAACCCACCCTACAACATAATGACTTAGAACCTATCCTTAGGTTAGTCCTGGTTAAAATTGAATTGCATGTTGTGTGTGTTTGTTTTGATTGACTGATGGATGTGGATGGGGTGTTAGCTTTGATTAACCCGACCAAGCCTGTCATTATGGGAGAATCTGGTCAAGATCTAAAGGAAGGCTACAAAGAGAACTAAAGCCCGACATTCAAGCCAGTAGCTCCAGCTCCAAGCCTATCACTCCCATCACAATACTAAAGACTTCAAGCATAGAAGAGACTCCACTGCTACAACATCACAACCCCATCTTCGACCTCCAAGATAGTTCAAGTCACAAGAAATCTGAAGCTCCTAGTAACACAGTAGAAGAAAGAGAACACCCAAACAAAGAGTAACCCATGAACACCCAAGAGCTACTCAACACTATGGTAGCTAGTCAGATTCAGTTGAGGGAAGATATGAACCATATGATGAAACAGTTTCAAAATTTGAAGAATAGTCAAGAGGGGGACAATACTATTCATGATCCACCAGCCCTAGAGAGTGAGAAGAAGATCAATGAAAGGATGAATAAAATGGAGGAGATGATTAGAAGAGCCCGCAAGACGGAGGAACTTATGGATTACGATTCTCTTTCCCTATTTCCCAATGCAAGGTTGCCACCCAAGTTCAAGATGACCCATCTAGACAAGTTTGATGGGACCGGCTGCCCAAAGTCTCATTTGAAGATGTATATGAGAGTTATGCAGCCCTTAGGTGCGACCAAGGAAGTACTTGCTTAGATGTTCCAAAACACGTTGACTGGAGCCACTCTTAGATGGTTCCTCAACCTGGATGATGCAAGAGCAAGAAGTTGGGAGGACATCTGCCAAGAGTTTCACAAGCAATACAAGTACAATATGGAAATGGACATCACAAGAAGAGACCTTGAGACTACCAAGCAAGAGCCGAAAGAATCCTTCTTTACTTTCATCACCAAATGGAGAGCTAAGGCTGCACAGATGATGAGTAGGCCGAGTGAAGAAGAACAGTTAGCCATGGTTGTAAAGAACTTATTCCTGTACACCATAAATATTTGTTTGCACAGCATTTCCCCAATTTTAAAGCTTTAATTGCTACTGGAACTCAAATTGAAGATGCTAAAAACAATGGTACTATAAAGACTGATGACCTTCCAAGGTTTAGAAAGAATCTAGGATCTAATTCTAAGACTGCAAAGGTTTCCAATATCCAGAAAAATGATCCTTATCAATTAATTGCACCCATTGCACCTCTGCAAATACCCCAAGGGCCTAGACCTAAGAGAGATTTTGTTGAGTTGTACATGCCCATAAACCAAGTGTTTGATAAGCTAAAGGCAAAAGGGTTACTAAAACCCTTGGACCTAAGATCAATTCCAAACCCCTTGCCCAAGACCTACCTGAGTGTTTCATGATGAAGTGGGAAGAATTAATGGATAGAACGTCTACTACCGTCACAGGATATGACATATGGAATGAAGTACCAGAATAGGAAAACAACTAAACATCCACAAATTGGGGGAGACATTTCAAACCCCAAGAGAATAGCCAAACATCCACAAATGGGGGTAGACAATTCAAACCGCAAGAGAACAGCCAAACATCCACAATTGGGGAGAGACACTTCAAACCCCAAGAAAACAACTAAACATCCACAAATAGGGGAGACACTTCAAACCCCGAGATACTGATCCCTATGATTCAACCAAAATTTCCCACATCACAAGGGGGAAAGACACTTTAAACCCCCACATTTAGAGACCGACAACCCGGTTGAAGCTTTGAACAGGTCCACTTAATGAACACCTGCCAAAGAAGATGAAGTCCTCAAGCAACTACAGAAGACACAAGCCAACATATCCTTATGGGGTTTACTCATGGCCTCATACAAACACCGACAAAACCTAGTAGACTTGCTCAACCAAATCCAAGTCCCAACAAACATAACCTCCCAAGATCTGAATGCTATGATTGGGTCCGTAAATAAGGAACTCATTATTTCTTCTTTCGACAATGGTCTGACCAAGAATAGGAAGCAACACAATGATCTGTTGCGTATCACTGTGGATTCCATGGGGAAAAGGATACCAATGGTTTTAATAGATGATGGAAGTGCCTTGAATGTCTATCCTTTGAAGACTGCAAGCTGCCTTGACCTGAGCATTGAAGACTTTGTGCCTACCAATCAACATGTGAGGGCATACGACAACAGTAGAAGAGAAGTCTTGGGAACCATAACATTAGAGGTTGCCATCTAACCGATGGTCAAGAAGGTGGATTTTCATGTCCTTAATATAGCCTCATGCTTCAATATGCTCCTTGGGCGACCATGGATCCATGACATAGAAGCCGTACCTTCTTCCCTATATCAAAAGGTTCGATTTCCACATGAAAGGGCTATTGTGACCATCTATGGAGATACTTTGACTGTGCCTAAACCCGTTTATGGTATTGATTCTAAGAGTGAGCCATTGACCTTGGATGGCTTTGAGATCGAGAAGCCCGACTTTGAAAAGAAAGAAGAAGAAGTTGAAAAGATCCCAATGGACTTTGCTCCTTATGGTAACAACAATGTGGTAGCAATAATGAGAAGGATGAACTACCTTTTTGGGATGAATTTGGGGAGAGCTGTAAAGAAACCAACCGTTCAAGACTTGGCAATTCCTACTGCCACACCACCTTTTGGGCTAGGCTATAAGCCCACTGATGATGATTTGTTAAAGATGGAAGTGAGAAAGATGGCTTGAGTCAAAGCCAAAGCAAAAGGACTCCCTTGTCCTCTAGAACCTCTAACGCCTTACACTCTTATGCTGAATGGGAAATTTGTAAAAGCTGGAGAAAGTCAACATTATTAGGGATTCCCATAACTGAGATTCGATCCTATAACAAAGACAATGGTGCCCGGTTTCGAGATACTACTTGAGTGTCACAATAACGCTCTAGAATTGAAAAAGGAAGATACAACCTAGGTCCCTACTGATTGGGTTGATCACATGGATCCTAATGCCATGACTACACTCCTTGGAGATCATATCTACAACATAGAAGAAGAAGAATATTGGGAGGCCTACCAACATACGTTGAAGAGCCCATATGAATTAAGAGCTAATGATGAAGATAAGGAAGCGGGAGCAGCCCTTAATGATGATAAGAATGAAGGGATGACAAGAGTGATAGTAGTAGTGATAGCAGCAGTAGTGATGGTGGACATGGTGATGATGACAGCAACACCAATGGTGATGACAATAGTAATGGAAGTTATGATAGCCCATACAACGGAGATGATTGGGGTGAACCCCGTAGTGATAGAGAAGATGAAGATGCAGACCTATTCTATGAGGAATAGGACAGTGATGTGGACTACTATGATCAAGATATTAAAGATGATACTTAGACTAATAGGTGGAGCGATACTAATAGTGATCAATATGGACTGAGAAATGTGTCAGAGGATGCAAGAGAGGAAAATGCACAAGCCAACCAAATGTATCATGAAGAATATCCCTATAGGCATCTTTCAAATGGAGTGATATCACCAATGACAGCTCAAGGTTTAGCCCTAGGTATAACAAGCATGGAAGAGAGGTTCCGGAATTGGAGTCATATTATGAGTCAAAAACAAGTACACCAACCTTACATACTGTAGAGGATGATGACATAGATGCCAGGTTGGCCACTCTAGGCCAAAAACTGATGGTCCATAGTCTTAGAATAATGACACTTAAGAATGCTGAACGTAATGAGGAGAGAATGAAAGGAAGTGAGCCAGAGCATTTCCCTTAACCCACTGATAACAGAGGTAAGTATAAGCTATTTGATGAATGAATGGATGGCATAGAGCGCCTAGATGCTATTGTGACCGACAAGCCCACATATATAGAGGGTGAAGAAGAAGCTATGGATTATATGGATGTAGACCCCATAGTACTAACGTTAAGGGAAGAAAGAGCTTACTGGGAGCCATCTACCATTATGGAAGCCATGACCGAATTAAAGAACTGGGCATAGGAGGGAGCCACCCACCCCATGGAGGACTCTGAGAGGAAAATCAAGACCATCAAGTCAATCACTTTTGCCAAGAAGATCAAGACCGCCGAGCCAGTCTCTCCTGCCAAGAAAATTGTTTCAATCCCCATTGAGTCTATTTCTGCTAGTGTTTCTATTCCTATTAAATCTGTTTGTTATAATTTTTCAGTTAAGTTTGTTAAGTCTATAGAGTTTATTGAAAACTTTTTCTCTTTTAATATGATTTCTGATTCTGCTTATTTGCTAGCTTTGAATGTTTTTATTTCTGAAATTGGTAAAGAAACTCTTAATAATAAGGAATTAAAACATGGATACCTAGAACCTATAAAAGAAGAAACCCAACCCATTAACCTAGGAACTGATGATGAACCCAAAATGATCCAAGTGGGCAACACCCTAACCGCCTTAGAGAAAGATGCATGACAGAGTTCAAGGAGATCTTTGCCTGGTCATATGAAGACATGCCTAGGATTGATACAGATATAGTACAACACTACATTCCAACAGATCCAACCATGAAGCCGATCAAGCAGAAGTTGAGAAGAATGAAGCCAGAATGGACTCTCAATATCAAAGAAGAATTAGAAAAATAGTACAATGCAGGATTCCTGAGAATGGTCAACCATCTAGAGTGGTGAGCTAATGTGGTTCCGATAACAAAGAAGCATAGGAAGGTCAAAATGTGAGTGGATTTCTAAGACCTGAATAAGGCTAGCTCAAAAGACGACTTTCCATTACCTTACATTGACGACCTGGTTGACAACACAGCGGGGCATGCGTTACTCTCGTTTATGGATGGATTTTCAGGATACAATTAGATTAAGATGGCTCTAAAAGATATGGATAAGACTTCCTTCATTACACCATGGGGGGCATTTGCTACAAGGTCATGCCATTTGGCTTTAAGAATGCTGATGCTACTTACCAATGAGCAACCACCACTTTGCTAGATGATTTGATCCATAAAGAAATAGAAGTTTATGTTGATGACATGATAGTAAAGTCCAAAGACCGTGAAGGGCACACACTAGCTTTGAGGAAGTTCTTTGAGAGAATCCAGTTCTATAAGTTGCGGTTGAATCCAAAGAAGTGTACTTTTGTAGTCATAACCGGAAAATTGTTACGGTTTATCATAAGCCAAAGGGGAATAGAAGTTGATCCTAACAAAATCAAGGCAATCATAGAAATGAAGCCTCCAAAGATTGAAAAGGAGATCCGAGGATTTCTAGGGAGGATACAGTACATCAGCAGGTTCATAGCTCAACTCACTATGACATGTGAACCAATCTTCCAACTACTCAAGAAGGAGGTCCCAACCGTATGGAACGAACAATGCCAAGAAGCCTTTGAGAAGATCAAAAGTTATTTGATGAAACCACCAATACTTGTTCCACTAGCTTTTGAAAAGCCATTGTTGTTGTACCTCACCACTACAAATACAACGATGGGGGCTTTACTTGCTCAATACTTAGAGGAGACTAGAAAGGAGAATGCCATATACTACATTAGCAAGAAGATGATGCCTTATGAAGAGAAGTATTCACCATTAGAAAAGACATGTGTAGCACTCGTATAGGCAACCCATAAACTTAGACATTATTTGAAGTATTTAATGGAAAAACCTGTGCAAGATGGGAAGACTGCTAAATGGGTTTTGCTTTTGTCAAAATTTGATATTAAGTATGTGACTCACAAATCTATGAAAGGGAAGGTAATTGCTAATCACTTAGCCCATTGTTCACTAGAAGAAACTAAAGAGATTCAAGGAGACTTTCTGAAGGAAGACATCATGGAGATTGAAGTAGAATTATGGAAGATGTATTTTGATGAAGCAACAAATCAAAATGAAAGTGGAATTGGTGTTCTCTTAATTTCTCTAAAAGGGTCACACATCCCATTTTCTAGCAAACTCAACTTCCCTACCACTAACAACGCCACATAATATAAAGCTTGCATCATATACCTACAAGCAGCCTTAGGCCTAGGAGTGAAAGAGTTAGAGGTGTATGGAGACTCAGCTCTAATAATCTCTCAGATACAAAATAAATGGAAGATCAAAGAAGAGAGGCTTATGCCTTATCATCAATGTCTCCAAAAGTGGTCATCAAAATCCAGCAAGATCCAATATCAGTATGTGCCGAGGATGCAAAATCAAATTGCAGATGCTTTAGCAACCATGGTGTCCATGATGGATGGGCCAAAAGAAGATGAAGCTAGACCTATAGTGTTGAAACAAAAAGAAGAACTAGCCTACTGCATGACAATAGAAGAAGATGAAGGAAAGGATGGGGAAGGTGAATGGTATTCAGACATCCTAATATACCTCAAGGATGGAACATACCCAAAGTCTGCAGACAAGAATGATCAGTTAACCATCCAGAGGTTGTCCACTAATTATATTATGTGTGGTGCAAGGCTTTATTGAAGATCATATGATGGAATTCATATCCGTTGTATAACTGCCAAGGAAGCACAACAGATAATTGAAGAGGTTCATGAGTCAAGTTATGGGCCACATATGAATGCTCATATGCTATCAAGGAAGAAAATGAGATAGGGTTACTACTAGACCACTATGGAAGCCAACTGTGTGGCTCATGCTCGAAAATGCCATCAATGCCAAGTCCATGGAGATTTGAAGCACATGCCACCCATGCCACTACATACCATGACATCACCTTGGCCATTCTCTACATAGGGAATAGACATTATTGGGAAGATCCACCCTACAACATCCAATGGCCATAAATTTATACTTGTAGCCATTGATTACTTTACTAAATGGGTACAAGCTGCCTCATACAAAGTTTTGAATTCAAAGAAAGTTGCTTAGTTCATTCAGACTAATACCATCTGTAGATACGGGGTATCGCATGAAATTATCTCTGACAATGGGCAGCATTTCAAAGGAGAAACAGAAAAGTTGCTACGACAATTCAGCATTCGGCACCACAAGTCTTCACCTTATCTCCTCAAACTAATGGAGTAGTCAAGGCTGCTAATAAAAGCATTAGGCGAGTCTTGAAGAAAAGCACAAGGAACTACAAGGACTGGCACCTATAATTGCCCTATGCACTCTGGGGGTACAGAACATCAAGCCGATCTTCCACAGGAGCCACTTCTTATTCACTGGTGTATGGGATGGAAGTAGTCCTTCCCATCGAGATGGGTGTCCGATCACTAAGGACAATATTGGAAAGTGAAATCTCTAAAGCAGATTGGTTGCAAAGCAGATATGACTAGCTATGCATGCTAGATGAGAAAAGACTTAAGGCCTTGTATCATATTCAAGGTTACAAGAGGAGGATTAGGAAAGCTTTTGACAAAAAAGTGAGAACCAGAGATTTGAAGATTGGGGATTTAGTGTTGAAGGAAATCTGAGCCCTGGTTCAAGATACAAATGGGAAGTTCTGGTAAAATTGGGCAAGCCCATACATTATTAAGCAGATATATTCTGGGGGAGCAGTAAAATTGATGGACTTGGATGTAAACCCTTTCACTAAGCCAACCAACATGGATCAATTAAAGAAGTACCACATCTGAGGTGGCTATAAATTAAGCTATTTCCTTTCCTAGGTTTGACTAAAAAAAAAAAAACAAACAAACAAACAAAAACAAAAAAAGAGGTAGGTTGAAAACCCCAAAGGGCAGTCTACGCAAAAGGAGAGTAAAAATAAAAATAAAAATAAAAATAAAAAAAGAGTGAGAGAGCCTGCTAGGTTGAAAACCCGAAAGGATGACCTAGGCAAAAGTTAAGGCAAATAATATAATAAATAAATAAATAACCCCGTCAATGAACTACGTGATGACCTAGTCCTTCTATCAAGAGGCTATGTAAGCAACCATGCATTGGTTCGGTCCCAATTTCCCACAACCCACCTTTTGCCCATTAACCAAAATTACCAAAAATTCAAGCATTCCATTAAACCATGTCATTACACAAAATCCAAAAGCCCAAACCCTAAACTAAACCATAAAAATTCCAAACCCCAAAAGCCTACACCTTAAACAGAATCCCTAACCTGCAAATTCTAAATAATTCCTAAACATAAGAGTTCTTACATCAACTTCTAAAATAAACATGATTCAAAGCCAAAAAATAAGGTCACTTTGTCTTCAGTCTTTTCTTTTTCTGTTGATCATCAATTCCCTCTGTGATAGGTACTTTGTCAGCATTGTCCCTTCTTTTGAATTCATAATTGTCTTCATCAGATCTTTCCTCATTGTCTCTAAGAAACTGTTCTCTCATAGCAATCCTTTTAGCTTCCTTATCAACAATCTTGTCTATCAACCAGTTGGAGTATTCTATAGTCATCTTGTGGAAGTGAACCTTGACAAAAGATTGGTCCACTTGGTCAGCCATCTCTAAACCCAATAGCATATTCTATATAGAAGTAGGTTTTGTATCCACAAGAGAGAAAGGTCTTCTTCTTTTGCCACTAGGCGTTCCTTACTCATATTTGAATTGCCTCAAGAGTCTGCCTCCCTTGTAGAAAGTTGCTCTCCGCAATCCAACAAGGAAAATATGATCTAATCATAGAGACCTCGGTAAACGGGGTGGGCACTTCCACTAATAACAGTCCCATTGAATTGAGGTACTAGATTTCTTATCTAAGAATTTCACCCAATCACTCTCAGTTTGGCATTTAGTCTTCATTACAGACCTATTAAGAAAACTACTAGGCCCATAATTACCGATTGTAGGCTTAACAATCATGTCCAGTCGCTTTATTAGCCATATCTTCAAAGTCAAAGGACTCCCTAAAAAGTTTTGAGTTTCTCCACCATGAAATACAGCATCCAGTCCCAACAGAGTTTCTGCCAAGATCAAAGAAACGGGATTATCACCATCCTTAATCTGACTCACAACACTTATAGCTTGAGCATCCATAAAGTTGTGTCTTCCAAAGCAAAGAGAAAGTTCTCCCACAAAGCATAAAGCCAAATCGAAGTTTTTCTGCATGTTTTCGGTCACTCCAGAGGTGTGTTTGTCAATCAGCCGAGAGCTAATAGCACAAAGATTCACCATCTGACCTTCAATCATACTATCAGTAATGGAAGTAGGAAGACTAAGAGCATTAGACAAAGATTCCTTATGCTTGGGGTCACATGAAACCGCTACAAATTTTTTACCTAGATTTTAGCCCAAGATAGCAAAGAATTCTTCAATTGTCAGACAGAATTTAGCAATGTTAAACCAGAACACATGATCTTCGGGATCCCAAAATTTCATAGCAGCACGAAGGAAGTCCCACTTGATTTTGACATTCCTTAGAGCCTTGATTCCCTCTAATTTGAAGGCTGTAAGATTGGTTTTGGTACTAAAATCAAAGCTACGAACCCATCTATTGATGTCATGAATTGTTGAATGAGAAAAATTATGAT
>JAOWBE010174759.1:0-11777 GCA_028566155.1 Quercus phellos | reverse complement strand
CTCACTTTACAATACACCCAACATCAAATGTTCTATTTTTTTACCACTTCATTTAATATAATATAAACAACTCATTAAAATAATAAAGGAAGAGAAAGAATTTGAGTTTTTTAATTGAAGGAAGAGATATAATCTTAACAAAATAATGTATTTTATTTTTAACAACTTGCTATAATTAATTGGTATTGTACGAGCCAGAAAAATAAGTAGTTTAGGCCCACCTAGAGTAGTGGGTCGTGCCTTTCAACCTTGACTCAAATCAATAGAATTTGTAAGAGTAGGGAACAAATAACAACAGAGAGCTTTGCCCGAGGATAGCAACTAGGACAAATAAGGTTTATATTAAGGAACAAATGGCTATCCAGCTCTCCACAAGTTCTCCCGAGGAGACTAAGTCTATACAAAAAGTAATATTGTTTGCTCTCTTCTCTTAATGTTCTTCCTTATGATTTCTTTTCTCTTTTTTCTGATCCCTTTTCCAATGCTCTTTCCTTCTCTTATATACCTCTACCTCCATCACATCTCCACCATCCATTTCTCCTAACCTCCCTCCTTTTTTGACACTTGTTACCTTTCACATTTGAAGAAGATGGCAGAAGGAGTCTGCTTAGCTATGACTTACACTATTCAAGTCACTTCCTAATCAATGCAGCTGATAAAGCTGTTGTCTACCATATAATGCGCATGCAACAGGCTACACCAGGCCAAAAGCTTCCCTACTACCCACTGACTTCCACTCTCTTCAAATCCTAGCTCCCACTTAGAATACCACATCCTAGCTCCCATTTTCAGCCCAGCCACTATAATTTTATTGGTGGTCTTGGCCTGCCCATTCCCCTAGGGATAAGCAGGTGTAGAATACCTATTCCTAATCCCTAACTCCCTACAATATCTCTGGAAGGCTTTTTAGTCAAATTGAAGGCCGTTATTTGAGATCAGTGTGTGAGGAACTCCAAACCCGGTGACAATGTTTCTCCAGATGAATCTCTTAGAATCCACGTCCCTGATATTAGCGAAGGGCTCAGTTTCCACCCACTTGGTAAAGTAATCTGTGTTGACAATGAGCCATCTTTAGTTCCATATAGCTCGGGAAAAGGGTCCTACTATATCCAAGCTCCACTGAGCGAATGGCCAGGGGCTAGACAAAGGATTCAGAATTCCCCCTGACTAGAGGATATTTGGGGCATACCTTTGACATTGATCACACTTTTTTGCATAATCCTAAGAGTTTTTTCACATGCTAGGCTACCAGGACCCTTGAGTGAGGGCCCTATATACTAGGGACCTTCCTCTTGTATGACTCCCATAAATGCCCTTATGTAGTTCTTCCAATAAAGGCTCCACGGCTTCTAGGTGTACACACAATAAATATGGCCCAAAGTAAGAGCACTTGTACAATTTCTGCTCCTCAGACAGCCATTAGCGAGAGGTAGCTCTGCATACCTTCTCTGCCTCACACTTGTCTTCAAGCAAGGATCCTTGCTTCAAAAAGGTTACTATGGGGTCTATGTAGCTTGGCCCCACATAGAGGTTGCACACTCCTATCAAAGATGCCCCTGTAAGACTTGAGGTGTCCATCTCCTCAATAACAACAACTCGAGGAAGACTTGACTCTAGTGAAGTGACCAACATTACTAGAGAATCTGCATAAGAGTTTTGTTTCCTCGGGATTTGCTTCAAAATAAAACCTTTAAACTGAGCTCGAGCATTCTGTACTTTAGCAAGGTACCTCTACATCCTTTCATCCCGAGCTTCAAAGTCACCATTGACTTGGCCCACGATCAGTCTAGAATTCGAGTATAATTCTACCATTTCTCCTCTTAGCAGCTTGACCATAGCTATCCTTTCTAGCAAGGCCTCGTACTCGACCTCATTGTTGGTAGCTGAGAATTCCAGTCGTAATGATTTCTCCATTATCAGCTTCTCGAGGGTGACCAACACAATCCTTACTCCTACTCCCTTTCGGTTGGAAGCTCCATCCGTATAAACTTTCCATTAGGGGGGCAACTGTTGCCGACAAGACCAATACACCCATAACTGCATTTTCCTCCTCAGGGACACCCTCGGCGAACTCTGCTACAAAGTTTGCTAAAATCTACCCTTTAATGGGAGTCTGAGACATGTACTTGACATCATAGGCTCCCAACTTAGTTCCCCATTTAGCAATCCTGCCAGTGTAATTAGATTTCCTTAGTAGGGCTTGCAAAAGGAGCTGGATAAGCACCATAACAGTATGGGCTTGGAAGTAATGAGGAAGTTTCCTAGTGGCATGCACAATGGCCAGCACTGCTTTTTCTAAAGGAAGATAGTGTGTCTCAACCTCCTGCAGGGTTTTGCTAACATAGTAGACGGGCCTCTGAATTCCATCCTCGTTCCTGACTAAGACAAAGCTAACAGCGTGTTTGGTGACTGCTAGGTATGCATACAACACTTCCTTCTTATTGGGTCAGGAAAGTATCGGTGGATTGGACAAGTACCGTTTAAGGTCCTTAAAAGCCGTTACACATTCCTCGGTCCATTCAAAATCCTTTCACTTGTGAAGCAATTGGAAGAAAGGATGACACATGTCCGCAAACCGAGAGATGAACCTGTTTAAGGCTACTATCATCCCAGTTAACCTCTACACCTCTTTGGGATTCCGAGGCGGGTGAAAACTATTAATAGCCTTGATTTGTTCTAGATTGACTTCGATTCCACGAAGAGTAATCATGTACCCTAGGAATTTGCCCGAGTTGACCCTAAAAGAATATTTGGATGCGTTGAGGCGTAGTTTATGCTTTCTTAATATTGAGAAAGTTTCTCCCAAATCGGCCAGATGCTCTTTTACCTTCTTACTCTTAACTACCATATCATTAATGTATGCCTCCATGTTCCTCCCAATCTATATTTCAAACATCCACGTCACCACTCTCTGATAAGTGGATCCTACGTTTTTAAGGCTAAAGGGCATCACACGATAATGATAGTTCCCATTTGGGGCACGAAAGGCCATCTTCTTCTGGTCGGACAATGACAAAAGTATCCGATGGTAACCCCGAAAGGCATCCAGGAAACTCATTCGAGGATGTTCCACTGTGGCGTCCATTAGTTGGTCAATTCTAGGAATGGGGAAGAGGTCCTTTAGGCAGACTTTGTTCAAGTCCATAAAATTCACGCACACTTGCCACTTCCTGTTTTTCTTTTTAACCACTACTATATTGGCCAGCCACTTGAGGTAGAAGATTTCCTTAATAGCTCCAGTTTACTTTAACTTGTTCACCTTTGTCCTGATTGCCTCAATGTGGTCTTGGGATGATCTCCGAGGAGGCTGCTTACGTGGCACAGCCTCGGGATTTACATTCAACTGGTGACATGCCAACCCAGGATCAATTCCTGGAACGTCATAAGCATTCCATGCAAAAATATCAATATTTGTCTTTAGGAACTTCATCGATTCTGCTTTTTCCATGGGTGGCAACTGTGAGCCTACTTAGAAATACTGCTCCGAGTCTATGCCTATTGTTACCTTTTCCAACTCCTCACATGATTCTCCCAATGTCTTAGTCTGCTGCCCCCTTGCAGGCCCCTTTAGTTGCTATGGGATTGGATCCTTAGTCACCACGGCAAGACCTGAAGACTGCTGCGTGATTGTTGGTACCACGCATTACTTGGCCATGGCCTGATTAACTACTAACTTTCCCACTTTCCCCTGAGTAGGGTATTTGAGCTTCAGATGTAATGTTGAAGGCACTGCCCCCACGGCGTGAAGCTAGGGTCTGGCTAGGATAGCTGTGTATAGGTAGAATGCTTCTACTACTATGAAATTTACTTGGACCTCTACATCACCGACCTGTACAGGCAGTCTTATCATTCCTCTAAGGACCACCATTTTGCTATCAAAACCCATCAGCGGAGAATCATACCTGTCTAGGTCCTCAGGCTTCAAGCATAGCCCTTGGTATAAATTGAGATACATGATTTCTACTCCACTTCCCTGGTCAACCAATACTTTCTTCACATCATAGCCCCAATCCTAATAGTAACCACTAGGGCGTCATCGTGTGGTTAGAGGGTTCCCTGCTTATCCTCCTCTGAAAAACTTAGGGTAAGGGTGACCACCCTTGCTCTTTTGGGAGTCTGATTTTTGGCTTCCAAGTTAGAGCCCCCCAACCACAGACATGACTCTGGATTTTGCCCCGACATCACTCCCTGGCCTAGCCAAGATCACATTAATAGTGCCCAATGCTGGTCGAGGAGCACTGTCTCTATGCATCCACTTCCCGAGTGTTCGACCTATTCCCTAGGCTGATGCAGGAAATAATTGAGCTTCCCTGCCTTTGCCAACTGATTGAGGTGATCACATAAGGTCCTGCAGTCCTCCGTGGTGTGTCTTCTATCCCAATGGTAATGGCAGTAAAGGCTTTGGTTCCTCTTGGATGGATTCCCACCCATCCTATTGGGCCACTTGAAAAATGACTCATTTTTTATCTTCTCTAGTATCTAGTACACCAATTCCTTAAACAATGAATTGACCAATTGAACCTTTGTGGATGTCGCATGACTAGGGAAATCTCTTCGAGGCCGATCATTATGATACCCTCCTCCCCGAGGATCCCTATTCTTTGGGAACATTGTAGCTTTACCTTTTCCTTGTATTTGGTCTTCCTTTACCCTCTTGTACTTGTCTATGCGATCTATAAGATGGCACATGTTCAAGGTAGACTTCATTGTTAATGACTTCCTTAACTCATGCTCTGTCGGGAGGCCAACCTTGAAGGTTCTCATTGCCACATCCTCAAAATCGCCGTCTACCTCATTGTACATTTCCCAATACCGGACCGAGTAAGTCTTGAGGGTTTCCCCCTCCCTCATGGCCATAGACAGCAAAGAATCCACTGACTTGGAAACTCTATTGCAGGTTATGAATCTAGCATCAAAGGCCTTTGTCAGCTCTTCAAATGACCCAATTGACCCCTCCTCCAAAGCATCAAACCAACGCATGGCGACGAGCCCAAAGCTGGAAGGGAACACCTTGCACATAAGAGCTTCATTGCTGGCACAGACAACCATCTTTTGATTAAAGTGACTGACATGCTCTGTGGGATCATTCTTTCCATTATATATGGTGAACGTTGGCTGGGAAAACTGATGAGGGAGTCTGGCCTTATTAATCCTCCTCACAAGAGGGGACTTAGAAATCTGATGTAGGGATTTACTCATAGCATTATTTCCTATAGTGTGATGAGAAGGCCCCTTTTCACATTTGTTGTAGCCCTTCTACAACTTGTCCTGTTGTGAGGAAGCTAAGTAGGACTCGCTAGGTGGAGTTCTAGACATATGTCGATATGAGCGATCACGTCTTCCCCTTAAGCCCTCACTTGATGGGGAAGATGGGCTCCTCCTATCATGCTTCATGCACCTCAACTTCCCGCGCAGACGATCAACTTCCCGTTGCAACTTCAGTGTCTCCTGGTCATATGAAACATGACTCCTGGACTTAGAATGACTCTGCTCGGTACGTTCAGTGTGATAAGATTTCACTACAACACTTGGGGTATATTGTCTATCTCTCCTACGTTCCAAGTTAACAAACTAGTTCTCCCTCTGGAAGCCAACTGACTCCTCCTTACCCTGGCCTATGTTAGCGATAAGTGCTCAGGACATATCCTCCACCACTTGTTCCCACAGACGGCGCCAATTGTACGAGCTAGAAAAATAAGTAATTTCAGCCCACCTAAAGTAGTGGATCATGCCTTTCAACCCTGGCCCAAATCAATAGAATTTGTAAGATAAGGGAACGAACAACAACAGAGGGCTTTGCCCGAAGACAGCAACTGGGATAAATAAGGTTTATATTAAGGAACAAATGGCTATCCAGCTCTCCACAAGTTCTCTTGAAGAGACTAAGTTTGCACAAAAAGTAATACTGTTCACTCTCTTCTCTCAATGTTCTTCATTCTAATTTCTTTTCTCTTTTTTCTGATCCCTTTTCCAATGCTCTTCCCTTTTCTTATATACTTCTACCTCCATCACATCTCCACCATCCATTTCTCCTAACCTCCCTCTTTTTTTGACATTTGTTACCTTTCACATTTGAAGAAGATGGTGGAAGAAGTCTGCTTAGCTATGACTTACACTGTTCAAGTCACTTCCTTATCAATGCGGCTGATAAAGCTGTTGTCTACCATTTAATGCGAATGCAACAGGCTACGCCAGGCCAGAAGCTTCCCTCCTACCCACTGGCTTCCACTCTCTTTAGATCCTAGCTCCCACTTAGAATACCACAAAGTACCATGATTCATTTCATCTCCTCCTCGGGCGGCTTCCTTTATTAGGCCTGTGGCTCGCAGCATTTCCACGTCAATGCTGTGACCTTTCAACTTCATCCTCGGTTCTCGAGCCAACGTTGCAACCCTTTAACTTCATCCTTGGTCCTCGGGCACCCACAAGTATTTATACCAGTTTACTGTAATTGCAAAAAATTTAGCTTTAGTTGCTCCAATAACACATGATTTTTTGGTTTTTTGATGGTAACAGTTATTTTTGCTAAAATACAATCACCATCGTGAATATTTTTATTGTTTTTGTTAAGTTTTTGGGTTGGATAGTTGCTATTTAAGTGAAGCTAGCTAGGCTTATTGAGGACAAGGGGGGTCTAAGATTTTGGAAGGAAGCCAAACTACAAAAAAATGAAATATATATGTTAAAAAAAAAATTTGGACCTGGGTGGCTCGGGCCCCCCACCTAGGTCCGTCCCTGAGGTAGTTGGTTTTTTTTTTTCTTTTTTTTAATAAATATTAGGTGGGTTATTATCCAAAAAAAAAAATTGGGTGGGTGATTATTACGACTTCATTTTAGTATATCTCCTACGACCATTTATATTTTTAATTATTTTATGATTTTGTAAAATTCTAAATGTGTAGTTACTGATTTTGAAAAACTTAAAAAATGAAGTGACAATGAATATGATTGGTGAGCTTCAACCTTTTTTTTTTATAACTGAAACTTCAACCATTTCATAAATGAATATTTGAATTGCCACTTATAATTGATGACACATCAATTTGTAAGTCTAATATAGAAAAACTTGTAGTACTTGTATCACTATGTATTTTTATTGACCTAGCAAGCATACCATTGATTGAACTAGCTAGTGAAAAAAACTTAGCTTTTAGATTGGATTAATGTTAAATATGTGTTTAATAACAATATACACACAATCATACTCTCATTAAATTACTTTATTTGTTGATTAATATAATCACAAAATTTAAACCCATATAATCACACTTTCATTAAAACTCTATCACCCAATATAAAAGTTTTTTTATTTCAGTATGTTTATTGAAAGCTTCCTTTATTATACAAATGCTAATAAGCAAATATATCAGGAACAATACATGGTACTTGTTTTCTACTTGACCATAATAAAGTTAAAATATATAAGAGTTGAAGGAAAAAATATCAGGAGAATACAATTTGACTAAAAATAGAAGAAACTCAAAACAAACATCAATTATCAAATAATACTCCTCTAGTATTGTATGTAAATATCTTACACTAGAACATTAGGGAGATATATTATAATGTTGATATTAAACTAAATCAACCACATCTCAGTGAAAAGTCATATGCCACCAAATTGTAAGCTCACAAACACGAACAACCTTCGTATCATTAGCTTTTACGTAGAAACTTGGGGCATTCATGACTTTGGCAACATCAATGCAGCATTGTGAAGACTCCCAACACTTGAACTATGTGCTCCATATAAGCCTATCAAGAAATACCTCACGACTTTGCAGCTTGTATTGCATCGGTTTGGGGGTTTAAACCTTGTCTCTTAACTAATTACGTACACTTATTTCCATCTGCAATGTGCATGTAGGCCTACACATGGTGCGGTTCGGCTGATTTTGGGAGGGAGGGTTTGCACCACTCCTATAGAATGCGATTTTCCCTCATGCCTGACTGCACCCCACCTATGGAAGGGTAAGAACCAATCTATAAGATGCGGTGTGCCATATCCTTTTGGCGTGGTTAGTTTAGTTATTAGACACTTTTAAAAAATGATTCTAAATTTTGGGCTATTTTTCCACTAAAGAAATGTATTTTTGAGACCATTTTGTTTTTTTTTTTTTTTTTTATTTTTAAAATAGGTATTTTTATAAAATTTTTTAAAAAAATTTTAAAAATCGATTGATTTTTATAAAGCCATTTGGGCTTTTTTTTTTTTCCTAAAAAGAAACTAGGCATTTCTTGCTACTTTTTACTTTAAAACTTGGGCTTTCTTTATACATGTTAGACTTAACTTTAAACCCTTAACATCACATTTGGGAGGAGGGAAAGTCATGGAATGTAAAGGAATGAAAAGAATATTTTTCTTCCCTTTATTTTGTTTGGAAGTTTTAATGGAAAGAATGAAGAGTTCCATCTTTTGTTTCGTTTCAGAGTATAAGTGAGAGAGAATGAAATTGGTAGAAGAGAACACTCATTTCTCTTTATTCCATTAAAAGCTCAAATTTTCACTCCTAAAATTAGGAAGCATTTGAGGGAATGAAATTAAATTTGATGAATTTTTTACTAGAACTCTAAAAATACCCCTATATATTTAGGTTTTTATTTTAAAATATCGATCTACTGATAACTGCTTAAAATTACACTATTATCTTAGTTTTTGTAGGAAATATCACATCAATTAAATGTTTAATTACGCATAAATATATGAATTTGAAAGTTTTCTTTAAAATATACTTATTACATATATTTTTCTTTTGTAGAAGTTTAAAACTAATAAGCTAATCATGCAAACATTTAGTTAAGAGAATCCAAGAGTTAAAATCAACTGGGGCATGGTTTTCGAAGTATTAAACAAGTAAAAATGTGTGAGAATAAAAAAGAAAAGAAAGAAATTCGATCAAGCCAAAATTGGAAAAATCTTGATATGGAAACATCCTGTGGTGTCTCAATATTTTTGCCATAAATTTTTGCACATATTTTCAATGGACCTGATTCTTTTGACCACAGAGAGACTCAAGGATATATCTACGACTTTATAGCTTACCACAAATTCGGAAAAATCATAGGATGACTTTTCCGGATGTGAATGCTCTAAGTAGTTCTAAGTTCTAATTGCTAATATCTAACCCATCTGAGTTTCACCTTATATACCCAACAATCCAATCAAATTTTCTTTTCTTTGAAATGCAAAAATGTCTTCCTCTTTGAGTCCCATTCGATGGAATGTGATTACCTTCCATTTCTTTTTGGATTTGGTACCAAATCCTAGAAATTTGGTTTTGTAAAATCATAACACAAGAGACACGAGTAGGATTACAACCCAGACAACTAGCATAACTAAAACAACATAGGACAAAGGTTGTTTGGGTTTTGAACATCGATGCAAGGGTTTCAAAGTGGGGCTAAAGAGATTTGGGTTACCCAATAGACTCAAAATGTACAACTCGCTCTTGAACCCCAAAGATACCCTCAAGATTAGTTTTCAAGATATTAAATTCACTCACCTTTGTTTGATTTTTTGTTCAAGAGGTTTGATTTCTAGCCAAGAGAGAACAGGGGACTGAGAGAGTTTTTGTCACGCTTTGAACTCAAAAGGGTCCAAAGTATGAGAAATACAACCTAAAGATATTTGTAGATTTTTCTTTTTTGACAATTCATTCCAAATAATTCATATCAAGTACCAACATCAAGAATTTTTATAATAATTTCAATAAAGATACACCCAAAGTAAGTCAGAGCTTTTTTTTTTTTTTAATAATTACAAGGACCATTGGCCACAAAAGAATAGAGGTCTAAATAAATATAATTACACATCATCAGTTTGTCCCACCAGTGGGAATAAAAGTCATCACTACTATTAGCTACAAAAGAATGTATCAAGCTTCCTCTAGGACGTACAACACCTAAGGATCACCATTACAAAAGATCAGCCTCCATCAGTAGTTTGTCTAAATACTGCTAGCTACAAAAACTTGTCTCAAAAGGATCACTGCCTACTCTAAAAAAGTTTGATGAAATAATGGGATGAGATAGAGCCCAGTAAGTAACACAATTAATGGAGGTAGGGGATATACAAGTTTCATGATTATGTGCCTATTACAACATGAAACAATTTGAGAATTTCTAGCCGAAAACTGCAAAATTATTTACATTGATAAAATGATAAGAATGATTAAATACTGCCACCCAAAGCTTCTAAAAAATTATCATCATGAAACTACATAATATATATATATATATATATATATATTGTGAGCAACAGGGGAGAACGCATCATATAGTACCTCTTTTGCATATGGACTTTTGGCCTTGCCTAGTCTCACCCACACACTCAAAAATTTACCTCTTCCCCCCACAAGTAGCAGGGAAGGACGCATTACACAGAACCCCTTTTGCATGTGTTCTTTTGGCCCTATGGGCAGCAACCTCCTACACACTCAAGAATTTACTTGTGTCATGCAAAGTGAAAGGCTCTGACCTGACTTGTGTGGGTAGTCACCAATATCGTGGTACAACGCAAAATCACATCAGAAGCTCACAAATTAAATGTATTCAAAATACACAGTTTACTTTCCAAGTAGTTTCATAAAATTGTCCAATAACCAAGATATCCATAAAATTCTCAAGGTCCTTAAAATCATTCATTGCAATAAGATTTTCTATCAATTTTCCAAATATTGCTAATGTTAAAGCATCCTTAGAAATTGCAATAATTCAATAATTTCATGAAATCCATTATCAAAGATACTCATATTTCCATGTCAACAATTCATGCATTTCTCCATATGTAAAACCAAATATGATGCACTTTTCATAAATAGTCATATACGTTAAGGTTACAACACCATAGCTTTTAGGAAAATATAGTTTCCATAAATAGTTTCCCAAAATGTGACTAACCCAAAAACAACGTTTATGCAACATGATTATTTTCCAAAAATCCCATTAAAAAGCTATTTACCTTGCAATCCGCAAAAAACCTAACTTCCAACGCTCCAAAAGGAGATTAGCTAGAACCTAAACAATACCAAGCAAACCTATCACGACAAGCATAAAACTTGACACTGCATCTAGCTATGAATTTGAAATCGCTAAATAAGAAATTAATTAGGCAAGCCTAAGTATTTAACCTCACAAATAATTTATTCCACTTCCAGTGTTTCTCAACAATTTAATTTACAAGGTGTTAGGGTACTTTTTTTTTTTCAACCTAATTTTATTTGAGTACCACCTATTTATTTTCAAACACTGCTAATAAGTTATTGGGTTTCCCAAATATTTTTTGCTCTTTTATTATGTTAATCACAAATGTTTTATATCTCATTATTTAAATTAGGTTATGATATAAAATATCACAAAAAACCCCCAAAAACTCATATTTTATCTATTTTTATTATCATTATTTAGCTAAACCCAAAACCGGCCCCATGAACCCAATACACACATCATATTCTATTTAAAGCCCAAGAATACTTATGCTTGACAATATTTGAAAAGCCCATGATTCAAGTCCGTTGCAAAACAATTTTATCAATGGAATTCAAATCCATAATCAAAACCCATGATTTAAACCCATGGCAATTTATTTATCCAAACCCCAATTTTCATTGGCAACATCAAAGCCCAATTCTCATTGGCAATATCAAAGCCCAATTCTCGTTGGCAATATTTAAAACCCAATTCTCATTGGCAAAATCAAAACTCAATTCTCATTGGCAACATTAAAGCTCAATTCTCATTGGCAAAATCAAAACTCAATTCTCATTGGCAATATCAAA
>JAOWBE010174740.1:0-11781 GCA_028566155.1 Quercus phellos | reverse complement strand
GCTGAGTGAGGCGCGCGCTGATTCCTTCCACGGCGTGCATTAGATTCTCACCCAGCTCCTTCATCTTCCTATCGATCACGGAAATAAACGACACGGAATCATCGGCGTGTGACTGAGTCGAAGCGAAGGGTCGTATAGGGTGGAAACGGAAGGTCGGAGAGAGCTCATCGTCGTCGTCGTCGTCGTCGTCGTTGTGGTGGTGGAGGTGGTGGTGGTGAGGGTTTGGGAATAGGGAGAAATCTTGGGAATGAGATCGAGATAATTCGGTGATTTGCTTGTCCATGAACTCCGACGATCTCATGATTGTGTGTTTTTTCCCTCTTAATTTTCCCAGATTCCAAACAGAGGCCTACGGGGACTGGGAGAGCTGTAATTGATTAGTGACATGAGTCAAGAACCAAACTGAAGGATTGGGAATCAATTGCCACGTGTTGCATTTGTAAATTTCAACCTTACTATTAAAAGTTTGCATTTTTAACTTTTTTTTTTAATTTTTAATTATAGGTGAATATATATATATATATATATATATATGGATTTGTTGGGAGAGTTTGAAGTTTTTTGTGTTTAAGCGGAAATTGAATCTTATATATTTTATTTAACTATCAGAGACTTTACCAATTGAATCAACTGATAAATTGAAACTCACAATAATAATATTTTTTTTTTTTTTTTTTTTTGTGGAGAACATTATATCTCTAAATTTCTAACATATTAATTCAAAAGTAGCAAAGTAAATGTGAGTTTTTAAAAATTGTAACAAATTAAACCCTGCTCTTTCAAAAATAACAAGTTAAATCATGAGGATTCATAAAGAAAAAAAAAATTAAACATAATTTATTTAGCGCAAATTACTATCCCATTTTTTATGATTTGAGAAATGACAAAGTTTAATTACAAAATTTGTTGTAAGCTAAGGCTACAACCTTACTAAATAAAATTATTATTATTACATATTTTAAAAATATAATTGTTGAATTGTATGTTATTTATACTCTTAGTACTTATGTCAAATTTTGTGTTAATCGAATATCATTTACTATATCATCTATAAACTTATATTTTATGTATAATTTTAAACTACAAAAACTTGCAATTTAAACAATTTATTGATGACATAGTTATTGATTTTTAATTTTCTAGAAATTTTGCAAACTTAGAGGATATAAGAAGAAGATGTAATTTAATGGTGGATTAGTCAAAATTCACCTCTAATAAAAAAATATTGAGTAAAGTTGTAGGTTTAAGCTACAACTAATTTTGTAACTAAATTTTATTTTTTGAGAAAAAGATAATCCCTCCAAACTAGAAGGGGGAAAAACACTTTCCTCCCTTAACATTCATTTTATTAAACTTTTTAAAATTAAAGTTATAAATGTAGTATCCTAATTTGTCCTTTGGTTAAGTGCAAATTTCCAAAAATATTATTTATCTTTAAAAGTTTTATTAAACCCAAAATTACTTTTCATGTTTATCTCATAAATTTTTTGATGCAAAGAGTTAATGAGAGGTCCAATTAAAAAAAAAAAAAAAATTCATGAATCTGCAAACTTAAATAATATCAGTTGGCAAAGTGTGACTAAAAGCAACTAAAAAATCTACTTGAGCAACATATTTTAAGAATGAGTGTCATTCCTCGAGAAGGTATTTGGCATCAAATTAAATGATATTATACTAATAGTATCAAAACCCAATAAGTGTGAGATATGATAATAAAAAATAGCTACCCTGCTAACAAATAAAAAACATATATTAGTAAGTAATTATTTTTACACATATGTCTCTCATTTATTAGATTTTGATACAGATGACGTAGTATCATTTGATACAAAAAAAAAAAAAAAAATTCATGATTTCTCCATACTTGAAGAAAGGAGATTTTTTTTTTCCATTTATTTAAATTTAACAAAATTATGTTTGGGATTTATTATAAGCTAATGATTTAATTTGTTACTTTTTTTTTCGGAGTTTAATTTGTTACTTTATAAATTATATGATTTGTTTCTTAAAAAAAACAATAACTATAGGGTTAAATTTATTTTATCTAAAATTATATGGTTTAAAATGTAATTTTTTAAGATTTTACTTTTATTCCTTATTAGCATATATTAGTAAAGAAATAAAACATTTTAGCCATGATGTTTACTGTATATCATGAAAACTATATATCATGAAAGATTAAGTTAATCAAATAACTCATGATTTATAACTTAATGCTTTTAAAACAAGCTAAAAGAATAATGGCATTGAAAAATCATAGAATTAAGTCAAAATTTTGACTTCGACTCTGCAGTATACAAAAGTAATGAGTAATCAATCAAACCAAATTGTCTATATCACTAGACCACTTATCCGCAATCTTACTAAACCCAACCATCTTATATCATACAAAATCATATATTTCAATAATTCCATGATTTTCAAGAAACTCTAACTAATTCAAGCAGTTAAAACGTATTTAAAATTTAAAAAGAAAAAAAAGAAAAAAAAAGCATAAGATCAGTCAACTATGGGGGCAAAGAATATAAAGCCTTCTGTGATATAGTAAAATATAAAATTAGTCTTATTTATTTATTGCTTACCACCAATAAATCAACTTTCTGCAACCTGGACTGATTGCAGAAATTAAGCCCTTATTCTGGTGGGGGTTGAAGGCAAAGAGATTAAGCTCGTCAAATTGTTAATGAAAGAAATCACATGCGGTAAGATTATTTTAGTTAAGCAGGTATACAACACCATTACATTGCCATCTTTGTGGTTGTGAACAATGTTATTGACACAAATATCAATTGGGAAATAATAGCCACAATCTCCATTAAGATTTTTTTCATAATAAATTAATACCTATGATGTTCATGTCATAAACAATAAGAAGGAAGAAAGAAACAACATGACAAGAGCTCAAATTCAAATTGCATAATTGATACCAAAAGACTTGTCATTGAACTTAACAAAAATAGCCACCTTCACAAAAAGAGTCTCTTAATTGATACCAAAAGACTTGTCATCGAATTCAACATGCTAAAGGGCTGGGCATTAAAGTGGGTGATCACTATGTCCCAATTCATTATGGGTGTATTGTAAATCCTTCCTTGAGGATTTAATGAATGCTAAGAATGTAAATTGATGAATGGTGCATGTAAACCTTGTTTTGCTCTTATCTGCTTCAATTTTAAAATTTGAGGATTGTTGATCAAAAGAAAGCAATAAAAAAATTGCATACAGTTTTCATTTAAAAAAAAAAAAAGTATTTGCGTACACAAGTAAAACGTGCTACTCCTATTGAATATATGAAAACCTGCTTAGGATATGAAATTTGAATAAATTAATGCATGATTCTTAAAAAGTTATCTATGGAATACTTAAGTTCATCTTTCTCTAATAATGGATGTTCTGGGTTGTTTGCAGATTATTTTGGCAGTCGAGAGTGTAAGTACCTTGCTCAATCATGACAGGATGCTAAGAAAGCTATCCACAACAAGGGTGTAGGATGGTAAAATTTAAACACTTCTTTTCTTCTAGTACTGTTCATACAACCCCTAAATACCACAAAATCATCTCCATTTCCTTATTTCTTACAACCCCTAATCAATCTTTTCTTTAACCCCTAATCAATCTTTTCTTTTACCCATCAACACCTTAAAACTCTGCATACTTTCTTCAATCAAATAACTCATCTACCCACCTTTTAATTCTAAATATAAACCAATAACCCTCTATTTAACAACTCTAAATCAAAATTTCCTCATATCCTCCTAAATGTAAGGGGTAATGGCAGGATTCAAAGCGATTTAAGATGTTGACAATAGTAGAAGAATGCACAAGTCAGAGTTTGTTCAAACAAGTGTTCTTAATCTTAAATTGGAAAATTCTTCTCAAAAAAAAAAAAATCAAACATCACCCACACCATACCTCAAATAAAGTGTCATAAAGCCATGAAAGAGGTATATAAATCCCATTTTATCAATACTAAAAACAACAATCAATCTATTATTAGGAAAAAGGTTTGCATCATTTTAATGGTCAAGCAAATAGGAGATTGGAGTTGACATAAACATCAATTCAAATACATGTTTAAAGTTAGGGAGTACCAGGGGTCTTCCATTTTCGTGAAATTTTATCTAAATTCCATACACAAATTAAATGAAGAATATATCTACCTCACATTAGTATTAGTCAAGTAGAATGTTTACACCTACATCACAACATTTACTCTAGATATTGAGAATTGTTTATTTACCATAATTATAGTTCATCACAGTACAAACGTAGTACCCAATAAACCATCTACAAAAGTTACCTTATGCATTGCACAACTGAGAATATTTATTAACCATTGTACCAACACTTAAATAAAAAATTCTGAGGTAATCCTCCTCAATCCACACCCTCCCCTTCCACCACCAACAACAAATTCATGAATTTAGAAAAGAGCAGATAGTAAGGAAAAGTATGCATACCCACAATACTCAATGCAACTATATTCTATCAAAAGAATAAAAGGAGGTTACAAACGGATTACTTCACTAATTAACCAAAAAAAAAAGGATTACAACACTAATATCTTGTTCCATAGAATCAAAGGGGAAAATGAAAAAAAAAGGTAAACACAAAAATACCACTCATGTTGTCAAACTTCCAAGCAGTTGTATCTCAAATCCAAATGACCATCCCTACAGTATCAACGCTCTTCAATTAGCATGACAACCATAAAAATAACAAATATATAAAATTAGAGTGGCGGAGGCATATAAATTACAAAAAATGAAGAGTCATAAATAAAGAAAGAGATGCATACTTACCCCACGAAGCCATCAAAAAAGAGCTTTAGCCCAGGCACAACGTAGGATTGGCATGACAGGATAGAGGCATCCAATCGAAAAGTTGATCCTTGCTTTGGGTGAACTTTGGAAATACGAAACTTTAGGCAGTGAAGGCGAGATGTGACGCTGTCAAGAGGGGCACCAAGTTCGTAATGCTGGTAGGGGGATCCCCAAAACAAGCAGAAATCATTATCAGCTAGATGAGCCAAGCGCGGAGGTGAATTAATCTCTCCATCCAATAAACATTCATGACTGTCATGTATAGGGACATAAGCCAATGACCACTCATTTGTGACCACATCAAATGCAGCTAGGCATTGATAGTTGAATTCATACCAATAAAACTTGCTATCAACAGCCACAGGTTGTCCTAGAGGGAAAAGATAAAAGCCATCATTGTTTATAAATTCATGTAGTCTCCAACACTTGGTATGCACATCATAGATTTGGAGAGGACAAGACTGCAAAGTTGAACCCACCATGATAGTTGGGGTTGGGACCTTTATAGCTACTGAAAAAATATTGTAAGTATTTTCAGGACGGTCAGGAGGATCCACTAGAAAGTCTCATATATCAAGACTCAAGTCGTAAACCATGGCCCAATGTTTGTTTTCTTCATAACCACCTAGGCAATAAAGCTTATTGCCAAGAAAGAGGGCATGCGCTGACAACACGCCATTAGGCATTGGAGGAAGAAACTCTTGCCTAGATTTTTTGGTATTGGTAAGGTCAAAGCGAGACACTAAATCATCACGTCCAGAAGCACAAAAACTGTGGCCAACAATATGGTATAAAGTGTTGTTGGATCCTAAAACGGAACACTTCATTCCTGAAGGTACAATCTTTGCAGGTTTGATATGCGGCTGCTGGTGGGAGTTTGGATGAAATATTGCTTGTAAAAACGGACTAGGACCAAGAGGAGGAGGAGCCTGATTGTGCTCAACATCGTTGGAGATGTTAAAGACATACCACTCCAAAGCCATATGAGAACCTTGTACGAGAATACAAGCAAATTTTTGGTATGGAAGAGAATCTTCATCACTCAACGGTAGTGAGAATGTAGATGAAGAAGAGGACGATGATTTCGGTGTTGAAAAGCTGGAATTCGACATGGCCAACTCTGGATAAAACAAAACAAATCTCTCAGAATATAAGTCAGAACCGTAACCGTAACCGTAAACCTAACCCTAACCATGGCACAAACTAACAACCGCCAAATTTTCAAAGTCTTAAAAGACAAAGAATCAAAGAATTCCATATATACAAAATTAACAAATGTAACATGGAATTCAATCTAAACTAATCAAAGCAAAATCAATACCCCTAAATTACAGAAAATCGAATCAAGAGAGAAAGCTTACTTGCAATTTGCTTTGTGAAGAGAGGATTGGATAGAAACAGAGTGACGCAAGCCAAACAAACGGACAATTATGATAAAGAGAGAGCAGAGAGCATATTGCTTGTTTGTGTTTGTGTTTGTGTTTGGTGTTATTATATATTAGGATGGAGGTGGTGGACAAATGGGTCCGGCTCCCCTCCTGTTTCAAACTCTCATGTTTTCTCCAGTTTTAATATAAATGGAAGACATCTAGCAAGCCAACAATCTAAAGGCTAAAAAAACCCACGTCATTCTCTCTCTCTCATTCTATCTCAATTCCAGACCAAGCAAACACACCGTCATACTCATATACCCAACACGTTAAATACAATTTTTTCTTCTTTATAATTTGTCTTTCTTTCCCTTTCCTTGCTCCAGTCTCTCTCCAATATCATCACTGTCAACCGGGTATTAGAGCTAAGACCAGATCTCGCTAGAGAAGAAATCATCACCCAAATGGAAACAAAATTTTTTGGACAAATTCAAAGAACCCATAAGAGGTAAAGCAAGAACTCTCTCAAAATTTGTCTCTCTATCTCCCTCAAAAAGAAACCCCAAGAATAACCTTGCAAAACCCATAACAGTAAAATCAAAGAAATTTAAGCTACATACCAGTACCCATAATCAATCACCCATCCATCAAATATATCACAAAATAAAGTGCTAGAAACAAAAAGAGAGAAGAGTAATCATGCAGCAGTGATGAAATTAGTAGCAAGAAGGAGAGACAGACGTTGGAAATTAGGAATATAAAATCAAAGAAAAATTTGTTGAGCTTCTAAGTTATTGCAGCAGCGATCTTGATGTGTTGGCCACACATCTCAGACGGCATCTCCGGCATTATTTTCGACAACTCATTGCCGTCCTTTGCCAATGGTGTTGGGTGTATGTATGATAGTGCCTAGTGGGTTTGCTTAGGCTGTGAAAACTTCTGAGTAATTGAGAGAGAAAGAGAGACAAAATTGAGAGAGAATGACATGGGGGTTTTTTTTAGCCTTTGGATTGTTGGTAAATTTTGGGGTTGAATTGGGATTCATGTGAGTTGTTGGGTTGGTTTTATTTTATTTGAAGGTTTTGAAAAAACTGATGGGCCGAATGGTGTTAAAGGGAATCTGAGTGGAGTGGGTTTAAGGTTTTTAATTAAATGGGGCTTTTAATGCCAGTTGGGCTTTGTGTGTGGGTTTGATAGAGTTTGGGCTGTAGTAGCTGAAGGGAAAAAGGCTTAAGGCCTATGTTGCACACTAACGGATTGAGCTCCTTCATCTATGTTAAAACGGGAGCAAACATGAGAGTTTGAAACGGGAAGGGAGCCGGACCCGTGGACAAATACCTTAACTCACCGCCATTTCTCTTCTTCTCCTTTTTTCATGCAATCCATCGACCTTTCCCTTTTTTTTTTTTTTTGAGAAACCCGTGGACCTATTTTTCATTACTCTTAATTAATTAAGAGTAATAATAACCCCATTAAGCTTTTTCTCATTAAGCTTTTTTATTCCAATTACCCAAAAAATAATAATAATAACCCCATTTATTTATTTTTTTTAAATTTACTATTTTAACCCCATTTTTAAGTTTTAGATTAATTAAATTAAGGGTATTTTTGATAGTAAAAAAAGTAATAACTAACTTTCTGAATCTTCTTAATATATACAAATTAATAATTAATAACCATGCCATGCAATCTTGGCCGTTCAAACTTTCCTTTTATTTGCCATTTTTATTTTATTTTTTATTAGAAGTCTTTGCCTATTAGGATTAGGAAGCCAGGATTATCAAAAAAAAAAGAAAAAAGAAAAAAGGAGCAATAGGAAGCCATTGGTTTTTTTCTTTTTTTTCTTTGGTGACAAACACAAATAAAACCCCAGGGTTTGGCTTAGGGTTCAAATAACTTTTTTTTTTCTTTTTGGAAAAGTAAGTTGAATTTTTATTTACCCTATAAATTACTCAAAGTTGAATTCTTGACTTTATTTTAGTGGTTAATTATTTAATTCAAATATTATTATGCATATAGATTTAATCAAATAACATTCAGAACTTTCTGAGTATATAAAGTTTGAAGAAAACGGAGCTCGAAAAGGCCTCTAAACATTTGCACAAAATTCAAGCTAAAAATCAGAAAGAGACGAAATAGGCTAATGAGGTGGCAAAAATGGGAGGAAAGCAAAAGTGTAGCTAGCCACCCCTTGCCTTGGGCAGCTAGCTCAAGTGTAACATTTTACACTTTTGCTAGCCTCCTATTTCCTCATTTCCCATATATTTTCTAAGCAATCCCCTTCCCTCTTTACATTTATGTCATCCCTTTAATCTCCTGCAAATCCTCTCTCCCGTTCCCCTATATACACACATACCATATATAGACACCTAAAAAAAAATATTTTCGATTTCATCCCTCTTAAATTTTGGGTGAAAAGGTAGTATTCTGGTTGTTTTTGACAGATAGGATTGTGTTATGTAATGTTGTTGATGTTACTTTTGTTGTTTTTTCTCAGAGTGGTGAAGGTGAAATTGATCAGAACAAAGAAACTGGTTATGATAATCCCAGTCAAGATGAAACATTTTGGTGTTTATCCCAGGGAGATGAAGCTATGGCCGGCCACATATGCCTTTCTCTCTCTCTCTCTCTCTCTCTCTCTCTCTCTCTCTCTCACACACACACACACACACACACATAGACCTAGAACTAGTATTACTTGCATAAACTAATTGAATTCGGATTTGATAATGCATCTTCCAGTAGGAATTGAATAGGGATAAGGGGTAGAATTTGAACTGGTCATGTGGAAAAATCTTTTAAACTGAAGTAATCGATTATAACAAGAATGGCTTATATGTTTTACTTATTAGCCTGTGTTCAATGTTTAACCTTAATGTGTGGTCATTCAAAATATATTTCTTCCAAAATTTACCTTGAAATTGAGCTAATGTATAAATCTTTGGGAAAATTATAAGGTATTCTCGAGTACAATAAATGCGTACTTGCTCCTCTCACATAAATAGTGGGTCCCACCATGAATTTAATTAGTAGGACCTATCATTCATGTGAGAGGAGAGAGTACGCATTTATGGTACTCCGGAAGTACACAATAATTTTTCAAATCTTTGTTAGTCATTGTATGCTTTAACTTTCATTAATTAAAGAAGTAACAGGACAAACAAGTAACCAAGTGTTAAACATAAATGTCACATCAAAAAATAGAAGTGTTAAACTTGAACGTGGCGTTCATGTTTTTGCCTTGACAAAAGCTAGAGATCTTTGTGTTTATGTTCCACACAAACACAAGTGCTTGATATCATAATTGTCAAAATGTGAATCATATCGTGAATTGATTTTTTTATTTGACAACCAATTTGTAAATCATGATTTTACTTGATAAGCAATTTACAAATCATGAAGAGTTTATCTCATTTCGAAGTGAGGCATCCTCTATTTCGAGGCAGAGATTTTTTTTTTCTTTTTTTCTTTTAGGTTCCAAGCCTCTTTTCATTTCGAAGTGGAGCATTCATTTCGAAGAAGTGTTTTTTCTTTTTTTAACATGAAAAATGGAAAAAGAAGAAGAAGAGTAAGGCTGTTTTTGTTTCAAAATCGAAATGATTTGTAAAGCTACAACCATAGTTGTTAGTATCATACAATACGTATCGTATCGTGTGTAAAAAGTTTCATATCGTATCGGCGTATAGTAAGTGTTCATGAATTGTACGATATAATGTGCGTATCATATGAATTGTATCGTATCGTACGATACATAGACAAATGCTTTAAAATGAGATTTTTTGTTAAAATTTGTAGTCTTATTTGAATCTAACAAGTTGTTATACTTGTTTTGAACGCAAAATTATTATTAGTTTACTTAATGTAGCCTACTAAAATAACATATTCATAAGTTTTTCCCAATCTCTCCTACAATTGGACTACACAATACACACTTGCCTTTCACTTTAATATTTAAAAATTTGTTTAAATTTTTTATTTATTTTTATTGATATTGTTATAAGTCCAAGAAACTAGAATGCCAAAAATTTTTTTGTAAAAAATTATTAAAATAAAAAGAACAAGAAGAGATAGTAAATATTAATGACGAATGGCGATGAAGAAAATTTTAATGAAGAAATAAATTTGCAAAATTATAAACATGATGATAGCGTTGACTTAGATGGGATTGATTAGGCAATTTGATGAATATGATAAAAATATATTATTATTTTTGGGTCATTTGTAATATATTGCCACTTTTGAATTTAAGTAATTTGAATACATATGTTATGAATACATGATAGTTTAATTTATTTAGTTAAATTGTTAAATATTATTATATAAGTAATGAATAAATTAGTCATTAGTTGAATATATTCAAAATTTCCAATGAATATACCCTTTATATATGTATATTTATAATTTTTTATTAATTTTATTAAGTGTTTGTGTATCGATTCATGTTTGGACAACTATGGCTACAACCATGGCTGCATGGCTTAACAATTGTCAATGGCCTTACACGTGTGGCCATAATGCATGAATGACTTAACAAATGTTAGTCTATTGCTCTAGCAGATGGCCTTAAGACATTACAATGCAATAATATGTGCCTTACTTTTCAATTAAAAAAAAAAAAAGTGTCTTTTACAAATTAGCTTGCACAATTGCCAAGTCATTGCATTTCAAACTACAGGCACTTGGTATGTGTAGAAGTCTACTTCAGGCTCAAATTGACAGGTGGGTTTTGCTAAGCCATACATGCCTTCTCTCTGTTATTTACAATCCATGAGGAGTTTGACTCATTTCGAAGTGAGCATACTTTATTAAAAGAGCTGATGTATTGAAGAAGTACCACGAAATAATCAAATCTCATGAGGAATTTCTCTCACTTCGAAGTGGCCTTTAATTCAAGTTTCAACATTTAATCTTTGCTAATAAGTCATATTTATACTTGCAAGATGTGTCTTCTTGTTATTCATCGAAGTATCGCACAGCCATAGTTGCAATCGAGATGCCTCAAGCAACTTGGAAACCATTCAAACTGCCAAAGGCAAATTACGTCACAAGTAGTTAATTTAAATTTTAGCCAAACCCCAAAGAGTGTCAACGCCTATTGCAACCACCTGTTACAACCAATTTGGAGTTAGTGCAACACCATCTGAGCTGATATCTTCCAGGTTTCCTATCTCCTTTAAAAAGAACAAGTTCATAGCCAAAGGCTGTGATACCATTGGGTTTTTTAATGGTTCAATCTAAGCTTTTGAAACCCCTATATAGTACTATATAAAAACAAGCTGGCCCCTGCAAATGTATCAATTGGCCCCTCCAAAAAAATTCACATGCCTAGTCTAATGTTAGTTTTAGTGGTTTCCCCTTTGACACATGTTGTGGCTGTATGATCAATCAAAGAGTTGAGGCAATTATCTCTCAAAACTACATAGAATGACACACTAGTAGGAGTGATAAAAAATATTTGATACCATAAGTATGTCTCAATTTTATTGGCTGACGATCGGATGTATCCAGAGTATGGAACTATTAGGATTAAAGAAGGTATATGGAAGTAATGAAAATAATTAGCTAAGTGGGGTTGTCTAGCAAATTAT
>JAOWBE010174657.1:0-11791 GCA_028566155.1 Quercus phellos | reverse complement strand
GATGGCATTAGAACAGTTTTCCATTATTTATCACACTTTATGAAGCAGAAGGAACATATTTTCATTAATAGTAAAAGGGTAGTACAGTTCCTAAAAGAAAAAAAAAAAAGTACAGAAACGGTAAACAAGGAAAATAAATATATTACAAAAACTGTTGCCCTAAACTTTTTCCTTTGGAGCCCTTGGATCAGCAGCTTGTTCGGGCAGAGAGATAGTGGTGTTCGAGGCCTTGCCCTTGCCCTTGTCCTTGCTCTTGTCCTTGCCTTGGGGAGCTTCAATTTCTTTTCCTTGGCCAACATCTAGGTGAGGATCCGTTGGAACTTCCTTAGGGGCAAGAGGGACTTGTTGTGTAATGGGAACCTCAGACACTTTGGCAGGATGTTCTGGGGGAGGAGACTCAGAACCTGGGAGCTCATGGATGTCCGAGACATAAAATATGCTTTCAGGCCTCCTCAGGACGGAATCAACAGGGACTCCAGCGACATCAAGGGCCTTACCCCACGTGATATCGCAGTAGTCCCTCGCCACAACAGAGAACTCCTCTGTGAGACGGCTCTGAGTCTTCTGCACTCCCAAATCATATGCAGCCTGCTTCTCGGCCTCAGTTGCCTCTTTTAGTAGTTGGGCAGCTTCCCTGGCCTTGGCAAGTTCTTCGCGGAGCTTTGTCACCATCTGTTTCTCTGTTACCAGATTAATTTCACAATAATGCAGCTCCTTGCGAATGTCCTCAACTTGTTTTTCTGTTGTCTTCAGGCCTGCCTCAGCACTATCTCTCTGCCTAAGAGCATCTTTCACCTGCTCGGCCATTTTTGCTTATTTTTCTTTTAAAGCGCCTAGCTGCGCCTCTACTTCGTCTCGAGCATCCAGGGCAACCCTTGTCTCGCTATGGGAGTTCTTTACCCACTCTTCGGCCACAAAAACTTGTTGTGTGACCTAGAAAGTAAAAAAATAATAATAATGATAAAATATCACTTTTGCTATAAAATGCAAGGAAATAAATATAAATGAAGAAAAATGAACAGAATCGATTACCATAGCCAAGTTCCTTTTAAGGGATAGGAAGAGTTCTGGATGGTTGAAGGTCCTATAGGCCTCCATGTCGTGGGGGAGGAGGAGAGGCTGTTCCAAAGCCTCAGCCACCAGACTAGCATGCCCCCCGCGATAATGCCTAAGGGTGGCATCATACGCGATTGGCATATCGTCTACCTCCAACACGGGTGACCAAGTACGTGTGGGCCGAGGTACTTGGGCCACCGGAGGTTCTTCTCGGTTATCCACGGAGTTGGACCTTCTGCTCCTATGGTCCTGTGATTGTCTGGGCTGCTTATTTCCTTTGGAGGGACCCAACTCTCCTTCCTCGGCAGTTTCCATTTGCCTTTTCTTCCTTAGATCTGGGTTGGGTTTCAGCCCAAGATCAGCAGGAATCTGAGGGGGAGGAGGACGAGGAGGATTTGTTGGGGGCTTGGACTTATTCTTATCCTTAGGGGATGGCGCTTTATTCTTGCTCTTCATAAGCTCCTTCAAACTTGGACCTGTCTTGGGGGCCATTGCTTCCTCCTCGTTTGAAGTATCACAAATAGAAGTTACAACTCGGGCAGAAGTTTGAACGCACGAATGCTCGTTTGCCGTTTCTTTAGCCTCCGATATAAGGATGGCTTTTTCTTCAAACTTGAATTTGTCAATTTCGTGTTCAAGAGAAGAAGAGGAAGCGGCTCCTTCCCCGATAATAGCTTCCCCGAGGGGTACTTGTTGTAATGGTTGGGCGGCGAAAGGTATTCCCTGTGGAATAGGATGATCGACGGGAGGAAGATTGTGCGGAGCAAGGAAACCTGGCCGAGAGTCGTCTATACGAGCCAAACGGTAGTCGTCTGCTCAGATAGAGTTGCCAACGTCTAGAAATGACCTAGAAATTGGCTCAAAGTCCAAAATCAAGTGAACAGCATGAAGTTACCCATCGTCATTCACGAAAATTTGAGATCTGAGCAGGTAGTTAAGTGCTGGTACGTTGATAAGGCTGAGCTTGGGATTGGTATACGATTTATATGTCAAACAAAAGAATCAAATAGTTAAGAACTTCAGCAAACAAAAAAAAAAAATTAAAATGATACTCAAGTGTAGTAAAGTAAAGCCGAGAACAAACTTCTTAAATCTAATGTTAGAAATCCTAGATCTAAGTTGCTCCACCTGGCTCTCCTAGCTTGATTGGGCAAGGAAGGCCATCACTCTAAGGGCCTGACAAGATGAAGTAGTCATCTTTCATCCCTTTGTTAGATTTGGGGAGGCAGGAGATCAACTTGACCACACTGGATCGGGACTTAAGGTAAAATCCTGCCCGAGTTTCTATATGGCCTTCATATAGGTGAGCGACATCATACCAAGTCAATCCCAGCCCTATATGTCGGTCTAAAGCATCAATCGATCCTAGGACTCTAGAAAAGTTTGGAGCACATTGGTAGGGGCAGAGTCTATGGGCACGTAAGTAGTCTCTTGTAATCCTACCCATAGGGACGGTCATGCCTCCTTCTATGAAGGCAATCATGGGGATTACGACCTTTCTTACTTTTCGACCAAATTCCACCCCCTCTATGATGCAGTGTCGTACCGAAACTTTCTGGGGAATGTGGTACTTTTCTTTGAACGACTCTATCAAGGCCGGAGTCTTTACCAAACGCTCAAATCTACCCATTCTGAGCTTACGAATGAGAGAGCAGAGAGCTGAGGATGTTATCTGAGGAGATAAAGGAAGTTTGGAGAACGAAACTTACGTACGTTAGGATGCGAACTGATCTTTGTATCTCTTGAGGATCTTTGAAGTCTCTTTTGTGAAGATATGATGAGAAGTCTGATGAGTAAGGAGTGTAGAGGTGTGAGCGCTCTGAAATTGCAAACTGTGATGAAAAGAGAAAGGAATGGCGTTCAGAAGCCTTTATAGTAGAAACCGAAAATGAAGGGGACAGTATCCCGCCTAAATATTGAAGGAAAAATCTGGACCATTAGATTAGAACTCCACCATAGGATGTCTGGAGCGTAACGCAGCCCAACGCATTTAATGACGCTTTACGAGTTCCAAAGCATTAGAAACCCTTGTGAGGTGACGGAAATGACCCGTCCACGTGCCTGGGTTTGAATATCTTTATGGTCTTAAATGTAATTGTGTATACGCGTCAAAATTATACTTTTTCTCCTCAGATGAGAGGGAAAAATTAAAATTTTGAGGGGCTATTGTGGGGGCCAAAACTTGAGCTTTTGCATTGGGCTTAAAGCCCCATTCACTAACAATAACGCGTTTGAGGAGGAGAAAGCATTAGGAAAGGCCCTATAGTAGGTGGTAGAGCAGACACATGTTCAAAGGCATTAGTCTGAGAGAATCATCCTCTTCGGACCTGATGAATGTCAATAAAGTGAACTTCGTCTTAACTTGGGTAACCTTCCAAGAAGCTCTAGCAATGAAGATAGACTTCAGATGTACAGGGAAGGGATAAGAACACGGAAATATCTAAGGAAAAAGCTGCTACCACTGCATTAAATGCACTACAACAGCTTTCTTGGCCGCATTAATGTGGAGAAGACCTCCAAACAGTACTTTCAACTACTACCGCCCATAGAAAACTAGAAAAGTCTGCTCAACAGGATATATACTAGAGTACAAGGTTAGATGATGAACAAGTGGACGATGGAAATGGATCGAAGGGGACTATATAATGGGGCAAACCTCCATAAAAGGGGATCGAAAAATATTAAAGGGAGAGATTGGAAAAGATTTACTGTAGCACTAAAAAGAACATACCATCTGAAATTGCCTATCCATTCAAAAACTTACTCCTCGAACTTGAATTCAACCTTAGATTATGTGCTTATTCCTCCTTGGACAGGCTTAGAACCCTGATTAACTGTTAGAAAACCCATTATCAGCCCAGTTCTTTCACCCACTCTCTTACAAATTTATTGTATTCGGCTTATTGGGTTCCTTTCCTATTCCTTTTGGGTTTGGGCTACAATTTGTGACCTTACAACATTAAATGTCAATTTGGTCCTTAACCTTTCAAATATGTCAATTTGGTCCATAACTTTTTGGTATTGTGTCAAAAAAGTCCATACCATTAAGTAATAGATGGGAAATACTGATGTGGCTAACGGTTAAAATAAAATATTGATTTTAGGCCACCTAAGATTGCCATTTGGACTGCCATGTCAGCCTAAGAAAAAAAAATGCGAGGCTTATTAATCTATTTTTTATTTTTGCTGACTGTCCTTTTTATATTTTAGTGTTGTTGCAGTTCTATTTTCAAAAAACATCATTTTATTTTTATTTTTAATTTTGGTTTGGTTCTGATTGGCATGCCTTGTTTAATTGAAGTCCAAAGGCTGGGTTTGTTCTTCAACAACCATGAATTCTTAAAACAATCCAACAGCTATGTCGCCACCAAGAAATCGTATCAACCCCATAAATTCCAAAGCCCACAACACTAATCTCCAAAATTTGCTGCCTAATCCTTAAATCCAACCAAAAATTACCTTTCGTTGCCACTCAAACCACCGCTGCAAAACCCCTTCAAACCCACAATGAAACCCCAACTGATACGCGCCCATGACTCTTTAGAGAGAGGGAGAGAATAAGCGAGATAGTTTTCACCGTTTGGCTGCTTTCTCTCTCTTTTGCTATTTGGTCTTCTCCTCCACCTTTTTCTCTCTCTGGCAACAAGGCTCGCCTCTCAATTTTTCTGTTTGGCCACCACAACCATCTGCTTGAATCAACGAGATGGTTTTCATCCTTTGGTCATTTGGTTGTTGTCCATGGTTGTTTGGTCATTTGGTTTGCTTATTTATTAATTGGAAGAGGTGGAGCAGTTGATCTGGATTGTATGGCTCAGTTTAAGTTTTGTTGATGTTGATTTAGGCTGTATCATCATCATGTATATGAAGAGGTTGATTTTGGAGAAAGAGCAAGGAAGAAAAAAAATTAGTGGGACGATCTGGGTTGAAAGGAACATAGACAGAGGAAGAAAAAAAGTAAAGGCATAGTTGATTTGGGTCGGAGATGAACACCGAACAAATGAAGAAAAAATAATAAATAATGAAAAAATAATAATTCAAAAGTTCAAATATTGAGTTTTCTAAACTGGGGTATTTTTTTTTTAAATTTATTTTTTTATGTTAGGTTGAGGCAGCAGTCCAAGTGGCAATCTTATGTGGCCTAAAATCAATATTTTATATTGAACATTAGCCATGTCAGCATTTTCCATCTATTATTTAATGGTAGGGACCATTATACACAATGCCAAAAGGTTAGAGACCAAATTGACACATTTGAAAGGTTAGGGACCAAATTGACATTTAACGTAAAGGTTATGGATCAAATATGTAGTTTGCCCAAAATTAAAATTTAAAATCTTTATTCACATAAGTTCATCCCAAAAAAGAAAACAAAAAATTACATAAGTCTTTTGTTGTTTCTGTTTTTGCATTTATTTTTAAAGCAAAAAAGGTTCAGTAAGTTTCCCACATCATCTTTTGTTTTAAGAAATCGCTTGAATCGAGATGAGGAGAAATAATCTGTGATGGCGGAAGAGCGGTAGTTATCAAATTTTACTCTACTATTTACAAGATTTTATATATGACTAAGTTGCATTACAATAATAATTCTAATGTAAAATTATCATGTAATAAATTATATTTCTAGCGTCTAAAAGTGAGGTGGGTAACAGGGAGCAAACGGATTGAAGCAAAGGTGGGCAAAGTGTTAAGTTTTAAACCATGGGTATGCAAAGTGCAAATAGACCAAACCACAATTGGGTTATTGTAATTCCCACCCCCCGTTTTTTTTTGTTAATCATTTAGGTTACACATTATGGATTTCTACTCCATTTTTACCATTAGACCGTGCTCTAAAAGTCATCAGTGTCAAGCAACTACTCACATAGAAGAAAAGTCTATAAAGTCTATAGAGGGGAACACTTTAGTCAAAATTCAGATCATTTTCTACAATAATGTAATGAAAATCCATTGCAACACTATGAAATTTATGACACCATACTGCTGATTTGAAACCCAGGCCATCGAAAATACCCAAAAATCATCACTGGAGCTACCGATGATCAACCCAAACGATCCACCCATCGATCAACAGATCCACCATTTCAAACCCACTGATCAACCGATCCAAACCCACCATCAACCGATCCCAGCCCAACGATCCAAACCCAGCTCGCCAATCCACGCTAATCCAACCTCCATCCTCAAAAATCCAAAACCCAGCATCGGTGCAATGAGAGAGAGGCCGTGCGATGAGAGATGAGAGAGAGGCCGTGTGAGATGGGTGAGAAATTTCAGAGATGGGTGAGAAATTTCGGCGATGAAGCTTCAGAGAGGAGAGAGCAGATGGAGAACAGAGAAGGAAGAGAGAGAAAAGAACATAAAAAATGAGAGGGATGAGAGAGAAATTTCGGGTGAAATAAGAGGAGTAAAATATAATTTTTTTTTTTTGCAATATTGTGAACAGTACAATTCTATGTTTAGAATTGTACTGTAACAGTATTGCAAAAAAATTTGCAATATTGCCGTTTACAATTCCCTGATGCAAGAGTCTTTTAGGGTTAAAACGCCAAATTTCCCTTCGATATGGCATTAGCATTCCCCAATGCTAATGCTCTTAGCTTCTCTGAAGAATGAGTTTCGTTAAAGCTAAACCAACCACGCAGTGCCATGTGGTGGCCATGCCTTGTCCCGGTCGCGGCCATATCAACCCCATAATGAACCTCTGCAAAACACTTACTTCGAAAAACAGCAATATCCTTGTCACCTTCGTTGTCACCGAAGAATGGCTCGGTTTCATCGGCTCCAATACTAAGCCCGATAACATTTGCTTCGGCACCATACCTAACATTATCCCATCAGAGCTAGGCCACGTCGTTGACATTAACTCCTTCGTTGAAGCCACCATGATGAAGTTGGAAGCTCCATTTGTGCAACTCCTTGATCATCTTAAGCCTCTGGTTACAGTTATCATGGTTGATACTTTCTTTTCTGGGTAGTTGGAGTTAGGAACAAGAGGAATATTTCGGTGGCATCGTTTTAGCCTATTTCGCTGTCCATGTTCACCATCATCCAACATGTGGAACTTTTAGTCCAAAACAGTTAATTCCCAGCTGAATCAGGTGAGTACAAATTCTTTTTGCTTATCTCTCCTCCTCCTCCTCCTCCTCCTACTTTTTTTCTTCATTTTTAATATATGACTAGATCACTAGAAAAGAAAAATGAAAGAATTCTCAACGATGAGATTTCTACCAAATCTGGCTGAGAACTTACTAGATTCGGTGAGGTCTCTCCAAATCTGGTATATATCTTGTTGGATCTAAAGTATTTTGACCAAAAACTCACCGAAAAATGCTTGAATCACTTGATTTTGGTAAGTTTTATAGTTGGGTCAGTTGAAGAGGGTTTTAGAGGAGAGAACCTACTAACCAACCTATCGGAGTCGGTTTTTGGGATTTGTAACCCGCCGCCGACCGTCGGAGCTCTTGGATCAGTTGTGGGTGGGTCAGTTCCGGTCAGGTTTAGTCGGTTGGGTTGGGTCCGGGTCTGGGTGGACACCCCTAATTGGTCATATAAGATTTTCTATTGAAAATGTTTACACACTCGGGGCCTCATATAAAGGTTAAAAGAGTAGGGGTTCTTGGAACTAAACTAAGTAGTGACTCTAATTTTCATCCTTACACTTAAGTGGTGTATTCTTAGACACGTGTATGATCAAAGGTAGAACTAAGATTATTATTAATCTTTTTTTGGGTGTCGCTAAACTATCATATTGATTTGCAATGCAAGAAAAGAACTAAATACTATATAAATATATATCTTCATGCATTAGTTTATTTGAAATAACTTGAAAATACTTATACTAGTGCAAGATTTTTGTTAGAAACTTTTAATCAATGTGATTCCTAAATTCTAGATTTTGAAACATAGAACGATCTAACTCATCTAGATTGAACTGTCTCTCACCCCAAATAGTCCTATTCTTAACCAAGGAATCAAATTTTTGAAAGTTTTAAAAAACATGAAACCTAGTTTGGTCAAAGAACTCAGTTGGTTCAGAAAAGGACCCAGAGACTCTTTTGGCTTTGGATTTAAACTTCCTAGCATTCTTAGGAGCCATTACTAAGATCTAAAGAGAGAGGAAACACAAAACAAAACACAAAACCAAGGGCAAACTAAATTAGAGAGAGATTAAACATAGTATATATGCAATCTTCAAAATCTATATGATGCATGATGCATAGAGATAAGTGATGCATGAACTAATGCATTAAAATGTTCAATTTTCTCATAATCTTGAAAAAATTGGCCCAAAAATTCAAGTTTTATGAAAAATCCCAAATTTTTGAAAAACTAAAACCCTAATTTTTCAAAAACACACAAATTGAGTCATTGACCATCACAACAAGTATAAAACATGTTATAAACTATCAATTAATCAACAACAATAGTCAATTTTAGCCAATTTTAGCCAATTTTATCCAATTGAACGTAATCTCCAATTTCCTTAAGAACACATGAACCCTAATTTTGAAATTTTTAATAAATCATGAAAATTTTTAAATTAAAATATAAAAATCATGTATACACAAAAACCCATTAACCATTTCAAATAAAAAAAACACCAAAAATCATCTAAAACCCCAAATTCTTTAAGTTTGAAATTTTTGAAGAAAATGACAAATTTATGCATGAATGTATGTAATTTGAATGAAAATAAAAGGTAAAAGAGTCTTACTTGATATGAGAGAGAAAACCTTTGAAGCTTTGACTCGGAAAAAGACAAAAAAAAAAAAAAAAAAAAATTCTAATAAAAGGGATCAAGAGCAATTGAAGAGAATAGGTGAAAAAGGACTAAATTGATCTATCAAACCATTAAAAATTAGAAAATTTTGAATTTTGATCGGTCAAGAGGAATCGAGTAACAATCAAAAGGACAGTTAAATAGATTTTGATTGATCGAGCATGAACTAAAAAAGGCAGGTAGTTTTGGCCTAAAAATTCAACTTTTTCGATCGATCGAGAATTAGGTTCGATCGATTGAAAACTTGAAAAACTGGAATTTAGAAAAACTTGAAAATTTTTTGCAAGAAAACAACTGAAAACCAATTTTCATGATATGTTTGTATTAAACATCACACAATGAGTTATATTCAGATGGCCATATTACTTAACACACAATCTTATGTACTAAGTTTAGAATAGATTTGCGTGTAGTGTGTGCAACTAGTAAGAGTACAAAGTACAGAAAATGTGATATGTAGATAGTAATCAAACAAATTTTCTACATCATCAATCACATTGGTTTGAAAGTGACTATCACTTAAAAAGTTACAACATATAATTCTCACATCTCTTATAAAACACACTTGCAATCATGTAAAAGCATTTGTTTCTTTTTGCTTTTTGCTTTCTGTTTTGTTTTTTGTTTTTTTTTTTTTGTTGTTGTTTTTTTTGGTTTTTTTTTAGCACAATCAAAGATATCATGCATGAGCATATAGGAGATAGAAAAGAAAATACCCTTGTTACATATATCTATTTTTATTCTTTTTCAACACCTCGTTTTATCTTGCTGTGCAAGTGTTACACCTTACCAAGCATGATTTTTATGATTTGCACACAAGCGTTCATAATTGGCAAATAACAGTGGTGAGATGGTTATTTATGCATTTCTCCTAGGATTTTCTAGTCCTTATAATCAAAACATGTGACATCAAAATCAAGATTTTTTGTTCAAAGACTATAAACAACTCACACAATTAAGCACTAAATAGCACAAACTAGCAAAGTGCAAAAGTAACTCATCAAAACTAAACAAGGTACACATACATGAAATGTAAATTTCATTGGCCAACCTTAATTACACACTTAGTGTTGTGCAATACAATTTTTTTTTTTTTTTTTGTGTTTTTATGGTATGACCAAATATCAAAAAGCACACATTATGCTAGATAAATAAAATGTAAATGCAATGCATGACAACATCTAATGCTCAACTAAGCTATAGAGGGTAAATAAACAAGAAATATAATTTTTTTAATTAACCCATGAGTACATGTACAAACTAGTATATACGCATACAAAATTAGAAATAGCTCATGCACTCAGTTATGCAACACACACTTTCTATGTTTCTCCACAATATCAAGCATGTTCTAAATCAAGAGAGAGAGAGATATTATAATTCATGTAATATACCCCAAGAAAAATAAAGCAAGACACAAAATAAAATATTTTTGTCATTTTAAGACTAAAAAACCAACAATCTAAACATGCTTTAAAACAGAAAACTACTAAACCCTAGGCTACCTAAACATATTAAACATAAACAAAGCAAGAAAATAAATAGAAAATAGAATTAAACAAGGAAATGAAAAGAAAAGGGTTCGAACTCAATACCTCCAACAAGAAACTTTTCAAGCTTGATTTTGACCGATCCCTTCAGTCAATCTATTCACAATCAAATACAAAAGTGATTAGTAATCTTAAAACTTGAAGATCAAGGCCAGAAAAGGCCTAATCAGAAAATATTCACTTGAGGATGTTTTGTGAAAATCTCCCTCTTTGATTCATTATTTCTAGTGAATCTTGTGTTTTCCCTTAGGATTTTCTGTGTGCTTTTGAAAAATACCATGTAAGGCTTTATATAGTTAAAAAATGGGGGTTTGGAATGGCTCCTAAATGATGTGGGATTCATTCCAAACCTTAGGTTTAATGCAGAAGAACTTGCATATTATAGCTTTTGGAACCCTAGTTGCGTACTCATACATCAAGCCTGCGTACATATATGTGTGTATGCGTACGCAGCCCTAGGTTTTCCGTGGCCTTTATTTTCCAAAAATAGCTTTATTTTATTCATAAAAGAGTTATATTTTTCATAAAAACCTTTCTCAAGTCAATTTATAATTTCATCGGGCCTTAAACCAACCTTGGGCTTTAGAATTTTACCTTCATTGGGGAATGGGGGCCCGAGTCATTAGGGGTACAAAATGCTGTGTCTATAGATGAGATCTTCTTAAACTCCTTATTATTCACAACACTAAACAGGGCATTCAACGCTATACTATTGAAATTTGCAGCTTTAATCTTGTAATCATCCTAAGACGCGAGCAGATCAATAGGTTTAGTCCATCCAACCTTGATAGCTAGCTAGACTTTTTCATCTAAAGACTGCAAAAAAGTTCTCATGTGTACTTTCTAATATGCATAGTTAGTACCATAAAAAAGACGAGGTATAATCAATGATTGTCTACGATCCTTAACAACAAGGGTCAATGGATCACACAACAAAGATTAAAACCTAATAAGAATGTGCTCGCTCTTATACCACTTGTTGGGTTAAGATAGATTGACCCCAGTTAATTAATTCAATTACCGAAGTTGATTAATTACGTTAAATTACATTAAAATCGTGAAGGCACCAACAAATTACCAAATAAATTAAATGCAACGGAAATTAAATTGACACAGTGATTTGTTGACAAATGGGGAAACCTCTAGCATGGCAAAAACCCCACCAGGTGAATTTAAGGTCACCACTCCCAATAATCCACTAATCAATAATTAAGCAGTTACAAGTATGAGGAATCTTGCCATTACCTTGGCCTATTCCAAAATACCAACCTACAGCTAAACCTTCACTCTAATACCTAATTGGACTTGATTTTGTAGTAGCCTTCTTCCCTTTGTTGCACAAATCTCCAATCTGTAACTAACTCCTTTGCATGGATCCTAGTACGTGACTAATTTCAGTAACTTG
>JAOWBE010174618.1:0-11793 GCA_028566155.1 Quercus phellos | reverse complement strand
CACATACTAAACAATACACTTAACATAGCATCATTTTGGAAAAGGTATGGCTATCTTCGTGATGCTAGTAGACCCCAGTTCAACCTACAAAAAAAATTAGAAGCTTTAGATTCTAAGTCTTTGTTACAATAGACAATAATTAAAATAAATTTAAGTTGTTTTTGGGAAAAGAATTAATAAATGTGATGAACACTTACTTTTGATTGTTTCTTAGTTTTGTAAAGAGGTTAAACCCAATCACTGCCACAAAGTAAAGCTTGTACAATTTTTGTTGATAAAGAAGCTCAATACACATCAATTACTCTACCTCCTGTAGAGAATGCAGATTCTGAAGCTACTGTGGTGATGGGAATGGAAAGTATGTCAGATGCCATTTTTGAGAGAATACGAAATTTTAGGTTGTTAGCCTTCCACCACTCCAAAGCATCAAAGTTTGAGTCTGAATCATCCGAACATAAAAAGACACCTTCTTCCAAGTACACATCCAAATCTGATTTTGCTAGTTGTATGTTATCAGCATTTCTAACAAATTGATCAAACTCCATTCTACCTCTAGTTTTAAACTTTGAATTATTGCCACCAACGCTACTACTACCTTCAATGGATTTAGATGCACTTTGTCCAACATTGCTTGAAGTATAGTCCACAACATATTCATTATAAAGTTGATATAAGGCACCATGAACACGATCAATGTTTCTAGCTACTTCAAACCCTTGATAGATCTTTGGAAAGGAAAAGTTTATCAAAGTCATTTTGAACTGAGGATCTAACACAACAACAATGGCCACTACAAAGTTGCATTCACCCCGATATTTGTCAAACTTTAACTTCATCTTACATGCCATAGCACTAATGTAATCATTTTCATCTAGTGACTTCTCATTTAAAACTTCTTTTATCTTCCAAACCTCAAGAAGTAATATATTTACAGTTGGATATTCACTTCCTGATATGACATTTTTGATTTCTTCAAAAACTGATAAAAAATTGCACACATGTTCTATCCTATCCCAATCTTCATTACTAGGCAGCCAATTATACCCCGCATCTCTATCTTTATACCTAATGAACACCTCTCTAAACTCCAAGGCAGTAGCCAACATTGCATATGTTGCATTCCAACGTGTGGAACAATCTAAGATAAACTTCTTGGACGGTAATTGCAATTGCTTTGCAATCACACCAAACTTTATAAGACAAGCTTTTGATGCAATTAGATACTTCACACTTTCGCGGACATTTTCAATCACCGTTTCGATCTCACTCAATCGATCTTGTACCAACAAATTAATGACGTGCACAGCAACGTACATGAAAGATCTTGCCACCCAACATGAGCTTCCTTTTGATAGCATCTTTCAAAATTCTTACAGCTGCATCATTGTTGTTAACATTATCCAAGGTTATTGTACAGACCTTGTTTTCAAGCCCCCATTCAAGCAAAGACTTAAAAATAGCATAAGATATTACAACTCTAGAATGTGGAGGTGGTACATCACAAAAATTTATAATTCGCTTTTGTAATTTCCAACTAGAGTCAACAAAATGACAAGTGAGACACATATACCCAATTTTTTGTCCAGAATTCCAAAAATCTGCAATAAGGCTAACTCTATTGACACTACCAAGCATAGTCTTCAATTTTTTCTTCTCCAACTCAAAAGTAGAAATGCAATCATTCCTTGCAATATTGCATGAAATTTTTTCTAGTAATATGGAGTAGCAGTTTTCATAAAAACATTAAAAACCTCATGCTCGACCATATTAAAAGGGTATTCATGCACAAGAATCATATGTGAAGCCTTTTCCCTGACCTTGGCATGGTCATACTTAAAGTTTGCTATTGCCACCTCACTCTCCACCCCACCTTCATTTATAGCTAACAGTTTTTGCTTCTTATTAGCTAGTTTACAACTTAGACAACCTTTCAAGTGCCTATGGTATTGTGTTGTTGCACCATTATTACTGTAGGCAAATCTTTTAAGGCAGTGAATACATTGAACCTTTTTTGTTCCATCAGGAAGAATAATTTCATTAAAGTCATTCCAAATCACAGAAGTCCTTTTCATTTTCTTTTGTTCAAATGGATTTTCTTCAAGTTTGACATCCTTATTTTTTATAGATTCTTCATTCTTATCAATGTTAATTACTGCATTTAGATTTTCAGTAGCAGGAGCATCCATTTGTTGACTCTCCACTTCATAAATCTAAATAAATTAACATTCCAAAACATATATGAATAAATAAGAAATCAAATTTGATATCCAAAAACACATAGCACATAGCATAAAACAAAGCTAAGTACAAAGAAACTATAACATTTTTAGTAGCTAACCACAGAGGACTCTGCACCTCAGGAAAAGAAAAGCACAGACCTATTCCAAACTACATACCAGACTCCATAACCACAATCCACTAATTACAAAGTTAAGTTATTATCAAACGAATTCAATCAATAAGGTTTTTCTGAGTTATATAGAAATTTCATAAACAACCATAACTTGGAAATCAAAACAATTTTGCAATACCAAACAAACTACAGTGCAAACAACTATAAAAATATATAGAAAATTTTTAAACATGAAAATTTACCTATGGTGAGAGAAGGCTATGAACGTCTTGGAGGATGGAGGTAGAGAGCGAAGATGGTAGTGATGCCAAATACTACACCAAATCTAGAGTTGTTGTCGGAGCTCTTTGCACATCCACTAGAACCCTTAAATTACATGGTGATTCAGTAAACACCGGACTCTAAATCCTCTTTGCTAGCATCTAATTCTTCCAAATCTAGGACTTGTTTATTTGTTGCAAAGAGATACAAGGCAGATTTGGTGGAATTTCTTGGCCTCACGAGAGAGAGATAGCAGATCAATTCTTTGTGAAAATTTGGGGAAAAGAAAGAAACTGATGGGAAAGAAAGAAATTGATGATAAAAGAGAGAAAGATCGAAGCTTCTCAAAGAAGTTTCAATCTTTCCAAAATAGCCTTAGAGTTTTAGGCTGCAAACTGCATAGGATTGACATGGACTCATTGAGTGACAACTGAAAATTTCAGTTTGAATAAAATTTGATAGGATGGCGAGAAATTAGTTCATCTCCGATTCATCTATAGGGATCGTCCATGTTCAGGAGAGCAGATTGGATCAGGAACCACCCAAGGAGATTGAGAAATGTTGTTTGAACGAGAAGATTATTTATAACTATGTCCCTTGGACGATAATATGGTCGTCCAAGGGTGTTGTCCATGGATGGACGATAATGAAGTCGTCCATGGACGTTGCCTATGGACGACGATCAAAAAGCCATGAGTGATTCAATCGTCCATGCAGTGGATGGACGAATGTGCAACACTTGGGAAAATCTGACATGATTGGAGCGGTTAATAAACCCCTGATTATCGCCCTAAGTTCCTCGAGTAGTTGACCTCCCTTAGTGATTTCTAGCCGTTGAAGAAGTTATATTCGAACTCTCTGGCTTCCTTGAATCTTGGGGAAGTTTCTGAGGAAATAACTACTCCAAGCTCTCTATATAAAGGACCGGTCTGAACAAAACAATGGTAAGAAATCTCTTGAACACTTGACTCCTGAAATAAGTTAGAATTTCATCCTTGTGAGACTAATTTAGCCATCGGAGGGTGTTTCGTCGGTTCACTCCGGCCCCCTTTCTGATTTTGTATTCATATTGTAGGCCTTCCACAACCACTTGTAGTCCACCGAAGCTGGAGCATTCAACCTACTGATTCTATGCAGCATCAGTTGGCGCCGTCTATGGGAAAGAGCAGTACGTTTGCAGTTTGTCTTTCTACGACAAAGGGTTGAATAGTTCGAACTAGGTCAAGAGCTACCAGCCCAGGCCATCAAGAGAGTAGAGATGCTTCAAGCCATCCCCAACGTGACCGTCAGTCAGTCCCAATGATGCCACAATCCTCTGTTCAACACATGCAGTCTATGGCAGCCGCTATGGCGGAGTTAACAAGACAAAATCAAGAATTGACTAGGGAAATTAATTTGAAGAAACAACACTATGAAGGGTACGCTGAAGGTCATGCCAAAAGTCAGGAAGATGGGGAGACGCTGAACCACAAAGCCAATCAAGGGGTACCACATCCAGGAAGGTGACACAACTGGAAAGGGAAATGGATCAGATAAGAAAAGTCATGGCTGAGATGAGGGAAAACATGAGAAGGATGAACCCAGTTGAGGATCTAGTCCACCGAACGGATTCTCCTTTCACGGCTTCCGTCAATGGATATCCTTTGCCCCCAAAGTTCAAAATGCCTTCATTGGACTCGTATAATGGAGCACGCGATCCCTTTGATCATATTGCAACTTTCAAGACTACCATGCACCTTCAAGGAGTCCCGGACGAGATTATGTGTAGGGCCTTCCCTACTACTCTCAAAGGGCCAGCATGAGTATGGTTCAGCAAAATACCCCCTAATACAGTAATTTCTTTTGAAGAATTGAGTAAGTTATTTTTCAACAACTTCATTGGAGGGCAGAGGCACAAACGTTCCTCGTCCAGCCTGTTAACCATAGAGCAAGGGGAAAATGAAAGCCTGTGCTCCTTCATTACTCGGTTCAACAAGGAAGCCTTGACTGTGGACGAGGTTGATGACAAGTTACTCTTGGCTGCCTTCCACAACGGGATTAATTCTGATTTATTCATCCACAAGCTGTATGAAAAGGAGCCTCAATCCATGGCCGAACTTGTCCATTCGGCCCAAAACTTCATGAACGCAAAAGACGCAATTATAGCTAAGAAGAGGAAGAAAGTTGAGAGGATGGAAGCCAATCTCACACGTCATCCCGAACAAGGTCCTCGTCCAAAGAAGGGACGAACGGAAGATAAGAAAAACCAAGATGGTAGGAAGACAGGCCCCTCAACAAGGAATCAGAATTATACACCCCTAAATGCCCCACTCGACCAAGTGCTCATGCAGATCAAGGACGATCCTTCCTTGAAGTGGCCAGAGAAGATGAAAGGAGATCCTAATAAACACAATATCGTCGCTTCCATAGGGACCATGGCCATGACACGGACAAATGTTATGACTTGAAACAGCAGATTGAGAATCTTATCAGACAAGGAAAATTGAGACATTTTGTTAGAAGGGACCATAAAGATGAGAAGTTGAAGACAAATATGGAAGAGTCGTCACGGCCCCTGTTAGGAGAGATAAGGGTCATCATCGGAGGGACCTCAGCCGGACAAACTTCCAAATCAAAGAAGACGTATCTTAAAGTGGTACAGAATGTTCAACTCTCTGGACGATCCCTAAAGACGAGAGTAATTGACGAGCCAACTATTTCCTTCACTGACGAGGAAGCTGAGAGAATCCATCATCCACATGACGATGCAATCTTCATTACCTTACTTATCGCAGATTACACAACTAGAAGGGTGTTGGTGGATAATGGGAGCTCAGCAGATATATTGTACTACCCAGCCTTCCAGCAGATGAGGCTTGGACGAGACTTACTTCATCCAGCGTGCTCGCCGTTGATAGGATTTGGAGGGATGAAGGTGCAACCTATAGGCACCATTACGCTACTTGTAGTGGTGGGGTCATACCCATAGCAAATAACCAAGTCAGTCAATTTCCTCGTGGTAGATTGTTCGTCCTCGTATAATGCTATTATTGGAAGGCCAACTCTAAACAGTTGGAAGGCAGTAACATCTACGTGCCATCTATCAGTCAAATTCCCTACGGAGTATGGGATAGGACAAGCACAAGGAGATCAGTTGGCAGCAAGAGAATGTTACTTAGCCATGATGGCTTTAGACGAGCAGGTGCAGATGATGAGTATAGAAGAAAGAAGGTTTGTGGTTGAACCCACTAAGGTATTGGCAGGCGTTCCTCTAGAAGAAGGTAATCCCGAGAAGTTTACCAAAATTGGAACAAGTATGGAAGAGAAGACAAAGCAAGACCTCGTCCAGTTCTTAAGAGAGAACATTGATGTTTTTGCATGGAGTCATGAAGACATGCCGGGTATCGATCCAAGTGTTATCACTCACCGTTTGAATGTGTACCCATCTTCTAAGCCAGTTCGTCAGAAGAAGAGGATCTTTGCTCCTGAGAGAGACAATGCTATCAAGGAAGAGGTCCAGAAGTTAACCATAGCGCAATTTATTCGGGAAATCTATTATCCAGATTGGTTAGCCAATGTAGTGATAGTTAAGAAGGCAAATGGCAAGTGGAGAATGTGTGTAGACTTCACTGATTTGAACAAAGCTTGCCCCAAGGATAGTTATCCTTTGCCACGCATTGACCAACTGGTAGACTCAACAGCAGATCATCAGTTGTTGAACTTCATGGACGCCTTCTCAGGGTATAATCAAATAAAGATGGACGAGGTAGATCAAGAGAAAACATCCTTCATCACTAGTCAAGGGTTATTTTGCTATTAGGTGATGCCCTTCGGATTAAAGAATGCAGGGGTAACTTATCAGAGGTTGGTTAATCACATGTTTTGTCCACAGATAGGATGGAATATAGAGGTGTATGTTGATGACATGTTGGTCAAGAGTCTGGACGAGGAAAAGCACCTGGACGACCTAAAGGAAACCTTTGGTACTCTTAGACAACATCAGATGAAGCTGAATCCAAGCAAATGTGCATTCGGAGTCTCCTTAGGGAAATTTCTGGGATTCATGGTTTCACAAAAGGGAATTGAAGCAAATCCAGATAAAATCCAAGCAATATTGGACATGGAACCTCCAAATAACATCAAGGAAGTCCAGTCTTTAACAGGACGAGTTGCAGTACTAAATAGGTTTGTCTCTAAAGCTACAGATAAATGCTTACCCTTCTTTAAAATTCTCAGGAAGGCGTTTGAATGGACGGACCAGTGCCAAAAGGCCTTCTAGGACCTTAAGGTCTACCTTACCACAGCTCCACTGCTAAGTCCATCTATACCAGGTGAGGAGTTATACTTATACTTAGCAATATCCCTGCATGCAGTAAGTTCAACATTAATCAGGGAAGAAGGGAAGGCGCAGAAACCTGTATATTATACAAGCCGAGCACTGAGAGGAGCATAAGGACGATATCTGTTGATGGAGAAATTAGCTTTTGCATTAATAACGACTTCCAGGAAGCTAAGGCATTATTTCCAAGCACGTGTAATTGTTGTTATGACGAATCATCCACTCAAGAAGTCACTGAACAAGTTGGAAGCCGCAGGACGATTGATCCAATGGGCTATTGAGCTTAGTGAGTTCGATGTTAAGTACCAACTAAGAACTGCAATCAAAGCTCAAGCCCTAGCAGATTTTATTGCAGAATTCACTTCAGGCCATGGAGACTTAGACGAGAGGGAAGATAGAACATGGGTTGTCTATGTGGATGGATCGTCTACACTTCACGCAGGAGGAATTGGGGTTGTTCTGAAATCCCCTGAAGCGGATATGCTGAAGCATAAGGTGCGTTTGCACTACCCAACAACCAACAATGAAGTGGAGTATAAAGCTCTCCTTAAAGGCCTGGAGTTGGCTAAGTCACTGGGGGCGGAGTCAGTACTCGTCCAAGGAGATTCACAGTTGGTTATAGGTCAAGTGAATGGAACGTATGAAGCCAAAGAGGAACGAATGAAGAAATATCTCAATAAGGTAAGACGCCTTATCAAGAAGTTCAGTGAAGCTCATTTCGTCCAAATTCCAAGGGAAGAGAATATGGAAGCAGACAATTTAGCAAAAAAAGCATCAGTGAGTGAATTGACGGACGGGTTCGATGAAATCCAATACATGCCGAGTATAGAACTTCCAGAGGTATAGTAGATAGGGGGTGACGAAAATTGGATGACTCCAATAGTTGGTTACCTAAAGGAAGGGAAGCTTCCATAAGGAAAAGATGAAGCCCGTAAACTAAGGATTAAATCAGCCAAGTATGTCCTGATGGATGAGGTGTTGTACAAGAGGGGTTTTTCCCAGCCTTACCTAAGGTGTTTAGCCCCGAATGAAGCAAACTATGTGTTAAGAGAAGTTCATGAAGGAGCATGTGGAAACCATTACGGAGTAAGATCACTCGTCCATAAGGTCGTCCGTGCAGGATATTACTAGCCAACCATTCAAGCTGATGCCAAAGCATATGTCAAGGTTTGTGATCAATTTCAGCGATACAGTAACGTCCCTAGACAGCCGTCGGAGTACCTTACTCCAATGATGGCCCCATGGCCCTTTGCAAAGTGGGGGTTGGATATTTTGAGTCCCTTTCCGACTGGGACCAGACAAATGAAATTTTTGGTGGTGGGGATTGATTACTTCACCAAGTGGGTGGAAGCTGAACCCTTGACAAAAATTACACAGCAGAATGTTAAGAACTTCATCTGAAAGAATATTATATGCAGGTTTGGAGTACCGAAGGTGCTTGTGTCTGACAATGGACGACAGTTTGATAACACACCTTTTAGGGATTTTTGTGAACTGCTCGAAATTAACAATCATTACTCCTCGCCCTTCCACCCAGAGGCCAATGGACAGGCCGAAGTAGCAAACCGATCCTTGTTAAAAATCATCAAGACTCGGCTTGAGAGGGCAAAAGGGATATGGCCAGACGAGCTATCCGGTGTTCTATGGGCTTATAGGACAACTGTGAGGACCCCTACAAAGGAGACTCCTTTCAAACTAGCATACGAAAGTGAAGCAGTCATACCAGCAGAAGTGCACATGGCCAGTCACAAGGTGAAGGGATATCAAGTTGAAGAAAATGAGGTACAGCTTCGTCTTAACCTTGACCTTATAGACAAGGTTAGGACGGACGCAGAACAGAGAACAACAAGGTACAAGAATCTTATGGCCAGACAGTATGATGTCATGGTGAAGCCTAGGTGCTTCAATATTGGGGATCTCGTCCTCAAGAAGGTCACCTTGGCGACAAGAAACCCAGCCTACGGGAAACTTGGGCCAAATTGGGAAGGACCCTATAGGGTTATCAACTGCAAGAGGCAAGAATCCTATTATTTGGAAGGTCTGGACGGACGAAGGCTGGAACACCCTTGGAACGTTGAGCACCTAAGAAGATACTACCAGTGAATGATGGCTCCGCACTCTGGACGATAGGCAGGGACGAGATACTTGGACGAATGGAATTTAGCATTCTCATGTGTTTACTATTTTATGTTTTAAGTGTTTTAATAATCCCCTGGAAAGTACATTAGTGTTTCACTTTTGTGCTATTCTTGGACGAGTTTGTGTGTTTTTATTCCCTAAAGCACTAGCTCTTAAGCATGTGTCATACCTATGGACGAATGTTTGCATAAGTTTGGATTTTCAAATATATATATGATGTACTTTCAAGTATGCACATAGTTGTATGAGAATCCTTCATTCTTTTATGCATTCATACAGAATGATCCACGAGAGGAAAACAAGCATGGACGGATAAATTCCTTGGACGCAAGGATGTATTGTCCATGAGTGTGACTCAAAAAGGAGAAATAAACACCAAGGTACACATGTCTAAAGCTTAAGGCAGGATGTGATCTGAGGAACATTTGTCTAAGCCCATGGATGAATTGAGATTGTGCTAATCACAAACTCATCGTCCAATACATGGATGAATAAAAGACATCACAAACCTACCGTCCAAACCTTGGACAGGTAAAAGTTGTGAAAAACAAACCCATAAACAAATCTAGCCATCACAGCAATTCAGTGCATGGACGAAAGTTTATTGGGAACCATTTTGCTAACGTCATTCGTAGATGAGCTCCACTTGGCAAGCACAAAGGATTCGTTTTATTCTTCATTCAGTGATGTAAAAAGAAATTCACCCATACACTCAGGATGGGATAAAATGATTTCCTAAGTGGATGAACCACACGTCCACACAAAGGACATGGACATTATAAACAAAAGTTCATACATAAAGTTTGACATATTCAAACATAATGGAAAATGTAAATAAGAAACATTCATTCATTCATAAAATTTGAAAAAAAGGGTGGACGACCAACGTACCAAAAACCTTTAAGAGTGATGTTGAAAAACAAAAATGAAAAACTAAATGTATAACTCGTCCATCAATTTGGACGAGATAATTGTACTTGGATAAATTTGAGTATAAAAGCAAGCAATAGAGCCCTAAACAATGGGCATTTCTAAATATAAATTCTACTTGGGTAAGCCATTATCCTGAGTTACTTCGTTATTGGCATCGTCCAGTATGTTGACGTCCTCAGAGCTCATCTGCAGCAAAGAGCTTTCAGTGGCAAGGGGAAGCTTGAATGAATCAAAGTCCAACTCAGGATATGTCTCCTTTGCATCAGCACGAAAGTCTTCATAGTTAGCTGCATAGTGACTGTCTAAAGCTTTCTTGTGCTCGTCAAACTTCTTAAAGGCTGCAACAGCTTCTCCACGTGCTTTCTCTAAGGACGAGACAAACTTAGCAATCTGTCCCTCGAGATAAACGATAAGAGTATCTTTCTCTATGTTGTCAGCTTTAAGTTCTTCCACCTCGTTTTTCAGCCTCGTCTCACTTCCTTGTAGATGATTGAAATCTTCAGTCAACCTGAGCACCTCCCCCTTCTTTAACAAAATTTCATTGTTCAGCTCCTTGGCTTTGTCCTTAGCCGTCTTGGCCTCAGTAGCAAGCTCCTTAGCCTGGCAGGTTGCTGTGTAAAATTTTGACATAGCCTGTTCATGGATGAATGGAAGTTAGAAAAATAAAAAAAAAAAAAAATAAATAAATAAATAAAAAAAAAACAAAGCACAATACAAGGACGAGCAAAACGTTACCTTAAAAAGGTCATGGATTCCAAAATGTTCAAATTCTCTCACTGAAATGTTGTAACATTCATTTACTTCATTGTCAGTGACGATCTCTTTGAACGTCCTCCATGCGTAGTTCTCGTTCAGCACCAGATTAGAAAGACAGTCAGATGGCTCGGATGGACTAGGCTTGTGAGAATTTTTGGCTGAAGGGGGAGAAAGATCAGTCTGGACAGGATGAACTGTTTGGACGGGCTCCACATCAACAGGGGGTTCGTCCAGGTTCATAGTCGGGGGTGTGAACTTAGGAACCTTGGGAATCAGAGTCTTAACAGGCTTCTACTTCTTGGCACCTCGACGACTTGGTAGGTCGTCCAGATCCACAGCACTGGATATTGACTTAGACTTCCTCTTCCCTCCTTGGACGGAAGTTACTAGGACCACTGGAGGAGCAGCAATGTCTTCGTCCCCACTGGTCACAGTTTTTTCCTTGTTTTCCCTCATTGTAATTATCCCTGCGATGAGGAAAACCAATTAAAAAAAAAAAAAAAAAAAAAAGAGAAAGTAAAGTGATGTGGATGACACTTACTTCGGCGAGTAGTTTCCTCGTGACTAAGGTTCTTAGCAGTAGGTAATGGACCAAGTCCCCAAGCTGCTAGACGATTGAAGGTAACGAGATCGTGAAAAGTCCTACCAGGGAAGGCACGGACTTCGTCAATCTAGTCCAAATAAACTTTGTCCAAACGTGGATGAATAACAGCTGCATTACCAAAGGAAAGTGTTAGACGAAAGAAAGATGGAAAACATATGAGAACATAAAATGAAATGGAAAGAAAACATATATATGAGAACATAAAATAAAATGGAAAGAAAACATACCCTCAGGACGAAGACGACCTAGAGGGCTGGTAAAAGGTAGGAAGAGGGGGATACCCACATCAGCTGGATCACCAGCCCAATTTCTAGAAAGAATGAAAAATTCTTTTTTCCAAAGTCTATCGGATGAACTACGACCATTTATTAAACTATAATGAGAGCCTCTGGACGAGAACTGGTAAAAACCAGCAGACTTCTTTATCTT